>KZ309125.1:45018-89132 GCA_000376725.2 Ladona fulva | reverse complement strand
TAATATGTATAAAGTTCTTTTTTATTTTCTTATAGTGTCATTCCACGAAGTTCAGCCTGATATGATGTATGATATATAATAGAACTCTATTATCCGAAATCGCATTTTATGGAGAAATATCAAATAATATATATCAACATGGTTACTTTGTAAGAGTTTTTGCTTATGCAGAAACAACGTGATAGCTGACCAATATTTCAAAAATACCTTTTCAATATGTGAAAATGATTTCAACCGATTAACGTTTCATCCGTAAGCGAATTGGAGCATTGGAAAACAATGTGGCAGGCACTCTTGACCTAATATATGATCAAATATTAAAAATTTTACAATTTTGGGGATCAAATTTTTTTATTGTAAAATAACGTATAAGTTGTTGACCAAGCAACGAAGCTCTACAGTATCCCCAGAGGTATTTTGTGACGTGATCATAGGTTACGTCAGCGAAGGTGGTCTTTGGATTTCGTAGGATGTCTCTCTCCCCTTCTTCATTTCATTTTGTACGGTAATTAAAAAACATCGTAGACATTTGTCGCGGACGCATTAGGTCGATCACCATCCCAATCATAAAGATATGTCAGACGTAACCTTCTCTACTTTCTACGAAAGGCTTCCTCGATCAGTTGATTACACCTATAAGAGAGAAAAAGAGGAAGAATTTCACGGTCCGGTTACGTCCTTCGCTCACCTGATCTCCCGCTCTTTGCTCACAATTTGCCGAATTCTCTTCCCTTTCCTTCTGCCTTTTCTTCTCTATCCCCTCATTCCCATTCCTCCCTTTCCATTCTTCCCTCTTTTACATCTCTCTTTCCTCCATCAGCCGCTTCGTTCCCCTTTCCTCTTCTTTTGCCCAACCAAGTTAGAGCGTTTCCTGGATCCATAACCCCACTCTTTCCTTGATTGCTTAATTATTTACAGACACCACTTATTCTTTCTGCTCCCCCGTGACCTCTGCTATTTCCCCTCTCATTCTATTACCACCTTCGAGTAGCTCTCTTTGTCAACACAGAGGCGTACGCCGGCGTTCGCTTTGAGAAGTTTTTTATTGATGAAGAATTGCATAGTTTTTGGCTCTGTTGAAGATCCGCAGATCCCATACAGTTTAGACCAAGCAGTAGAAATGTTTTTTATCATTTATTGTGATTCCGTGCGAAAACAATACAGTATGCGGATTTTCTTGGAATTATAAAAAAAGCGTGAAAGCTGCGTTGCAAGATGCGGTTATATAAAATAATTAATCAATATATAAGATCTGATTTTAGTAAACCTGAGTCCCAGTGGTTTGGAACTTCTTGGTAATTTGGTCTTCGTACCTCCTTGTCTTCAAGTACTCATATCTCTCTGTACACTCTTACCCTCTATTCATTGAGATACTTCAAGTTTACCTTTCACATTTACAGGTTTATCTAATAGACAGTGATAGAGTTGCCTGTTTAAGTTTTAAACCCAACAGTTTTAAAAATATACTTCATTATCGTAAGATTACTATTTGTGGGTACGTACGTACGGTGTTCACCGTACCCTATGGGCAATCTTAATGTATGGAGAGATGGAGTGATCCCCATCTTAATAGATGGAGGGATGGGTGCAAACTAGGGGAGTCTAACTCATCGTCAATATCAATAAATCTAGAAGAAAAGTAATTTACATAGAGTGGTAAAAATTTTGTTTTCTCAAGTAAAAAGACCAAGTGAATCCAGGAAATTTTGTCCATCGCAGGTGAACTCCTTATAAAACATATTTCGATTTAATTTTCATATTTTCTGGTTACCTAATCACGAAAGAAATGAAACGTACTAACGAAGCTAGAAAGAACGTATCTAATGGTGAACTGAACTATAGCAAGCTCTTGGGTCGGATTGTCAGAATAGCCATCATTACAAAACAAAACAGCTGGATACGAGGAATGACCGTTTTACTCTGCGACAGTGAGAAATATGGTATTTTCAGTATTCAGCTCAGTTTACTTTAACACCTGAAGGTGGCGTTGTTGTTCAACAGCTGAATAAGGTTAATTATCATTTCGGGGGTAATCAATATAACGAATGATAAAAAATGTATTTAAATGGATGAAGTACAGTTTAGCGAGTTGAAATTAAAGTAGGATCGAAAAGGAGAATCGAATAAATATGTCTATTCCGAAAGAAAAAATATTCGTAATAAAGACTGATAAAGACTTAATAATAATATGCTGTGTAACCAGAATGAAAAGGGTTTGATATGGGGATTGGACACATGAATGTATCAGTATATCGAATAATTTATATTACAATTAGTTGAGAAAAAGAGGAACACCGAGAAAAAGCTGGTAAAGGTGGTGGATTATGCTCTGACGATAAGGGATTTCAGAGCCCGAGGCATAAACATTTGTAAAATAGCAAAGATCGTTGATTATAATTAGTTTCATTATCACCTTCGTTGGCAGGAATAAAATATCGCACTGAGATCCAAATGCTTAAACAACAGTAAATACTGTAGAACATACATCACACTTTTGCAACAATCCAAACACTGGCGGCAAACATTTGTCTCAGGTATTTTATGTTTTAGATATTTTGTGAACGAGTTTACGCAGGGATATCCAGCTTATTATTCGTTTGTCGAGTTTGTATTCGTTATCAGAATTCAAAATCAGTGAAAAGACCCTCAGTGAATGAATCGCCTGGTTTACTCGTCGAGTACCACTGTACGTGCAGATGTGTCTGAAATGAAAGACAAAAGAGGAGAATGTTTTGCGCACGGGAAAAACTGTAGCATTTGAGAATGAAGGATCCAAGAGGATAAAAGCATTCCGAAAGTGACGAGTACTAGAGGAATAGTGATAAATGGGAGGAAAAAGCAGAGAGAATAGGAGACGGGAAAAGGGAAACGCGAAGAGGGTGGGGTTGAGGTGGAGAGAGATTAGTGAGTTTGGGAGGTGCAGGCAGGTGGGAGAAGTGGTTACGTAAGCGAGGTCGGAGTGAGAAGTGGTTTCAGATCGATTTCGAGAATCGATTCCCTTCCGAGGCCTCTCCTGAGACCTCACTCACACACACGGATTGTCGTTTCCTTATTTTCATCTATGTCCTCGTAATCACCAGCTTATATTTTTCTCTTTCCCGTCATTTCTTTTTCTCGTTAGAAATCGCTTAGCGAAAAAGAGAGCTACAACTTCGAGGCCAGATACTCGTTTTTATTCCTCTTTTCTACAATACAGCGACCCTTGTGTTGCGCTATGTTTTCTATGGCTTTTTTCCACGCTGACCCTTGTTGTTCCTTTTATGTCATACAAGTAAACAATCGTCCTCTTTGAAGATGAATATGGTCTTTAATCTTGAAAGCTTTTTTGCGATGTCGAGAGGATGGGCTAACTTTCATATTCTCCTTGGACGGAATTCAACACAATGCCTCCTCAAATCTCCTATTTGCCTCGTATTACATCCTCAAATCCTTCAGCAATCAGTAATGTTAACTATTTATCAATCAGCTGATTTCCTTTCTTCAGATTAATTTACGTCTTTCGAGTTCTGATATCATTTTAAACATTATTAACACTAACCCAAGACACTGAGGAAGAAAGGCTGATGATCTATAGGCCATCTTTTCGGTAGCTCTTTCTCTATAGATGTACTTTCTACTGCAGTGGGTATACACCTTTGGTCCCCTCTCTTGTTGCAACGTGACGAGGTTTTTTCCGTTTCAATTATCTTTCATTCTGGATGATTTTCAGCTACTCCGATCTCGTGTCTACCCCTACATTTCTATGCAGATCTCCTCTTCATGCAATCAGCGTGCATTTCTACGTGCTTCTCCATGTGGTTCTCAGAGAAATGGTTGTTTAAGCGTTTAGTGTTCTCGTTTCACATTTACACTTTACTGCTCGAATAATTTCCTATTCTGGCGCATTGACGTGGTTCTTTCGAGAATGTTCTCTTTCCTCCAAAAAGGACTTCAACGAAGGTTTATTCCTCTTTTTCCTACTTCCATCAATGTTACAGTGGACAGCATATCCTTCGAAACATAATTTCATACGATGCGATGAAAGTTGTGTTGTAATTCAAGATCAGAGATTGATTAATAATTCAATATGTGAGGTTTTTCAAGGAATTGTATTATCTCATATGTGAGAGTATGGTAAGAACTAAGAATAAAACGAGAAAGAAAACTAACTACTTTTCATCGGGTATCACTATTTTTTTAGTTCAAGCGATCTCGCCATAGTAGCTAATTCAGCGATTTTGTCCTAGTTTTAGCGACTTATTTCTTATTTTAAGACTTTCTTTTCCCCTGTTAAACAAAATCTCTTGCTTCATTTACAATGTACTGTCACCTAGATCTTCCTCTGTGTACTTGAAACAATGAATGGTTGACCTTCTTAGGTATATATGAAAATGGCAGAATATTTTGGTGATAAAAGACAAATTTTGTATTTTAGATTTAAATTATGCAATTCCTGAACTGAAAATTCGAAATTGAGTTATTTTATTTTTGATTACTTTTAGCAATGTAATTTCACATTTTAGCGACTTTTTCGGCTACTTTTCCTGTAAAGATAAATTTAAACTTAAATTAGCATCTCTGCAACTCACAATTCATCCACATAGGGAAGAAAGTAGAGTCCTTAAATGAATTCAAGGATTTCTGTTTATCCTTGAGAATCTGTTCCAGTTGTGTGAAATTCGATGATAATACACACTTTAAAGTTATTTATTAATTAACTTTGTGTATTCCCATTATTCACATTGTTCAATAGTATGTCTATTAATTTAAAAATGTTTTTATTAAGGCGATTTAGTTAGTTTCAGCAAAATATTCGCATATTCGATGCTATAGATTTTATACCAACAAAAAATGTGTGCTGCGGCTTTTTCATCAATTATGGATCTAGGCTACCGTTAAAATTATTCTCTGCAAAAGGGTGCCCACCGAATTAAAATATTTTTTCGATAGCAGTTTGAATTTAGAGAAGTGCTTTTCTCGTCACAGCTGATGCTAAAGATTAAAAGTTCGCCAAAGCAATCACTTCACCAATTTATTCATCCTAAAACTCTAAATTCATGGCGACTAGTTCAATCGGTAAACTTTAATTGAACCCATGTCGTCATACCAATAGCTTCTCTCACCCCCGGCGACTTTCTATGAGTAACCAGACTAAATTCAACTCCGGAAACGAGCTTGATTCGACGAATAACTTAATTAAATTTATGGAAAGGGTTTTCGAAGGATTATTTTTGAGCAAGTTAAAGTGAAAAGGGGAAGAGTTCTATATATAGCCACGCCTTTTACAAGATGGAATATCTCATTAACCTAAATTTTACCAATGAATACACTTGCGCAATGGATTTGTTATTTGAAGCACTCATCAGTAGCCGGACGTATTAAGGTTGAAGTATTCACTTGATTTACTTGGCTAAGTTCTGAAAATAAAAAATTGGAATTCAGTGCATGATGATGAACCGTACTTTTTACCCGATTCATACATGTATCTATATGAATATTCCCTTCGAGGAGTGAAAAGCTACTTTCATTCTCGTTCCCTCCCGTCCTTTTTCACCACTTCAGTGATTTGTTTATTATGACTTCTCAGAGTTCACAACCCCCTTCTCTTCAGAACATCACCCACCACATTGGACCTCCTTTTTCGTAGCAATACTCCCCTCGTACACACAATTTAAGATGCTTTTTACTTTTAATTTAGAATGTTTCACCGGCATCCAATCGATCCTGGAGCTCAGATTGACCTCTAAAAATATCATTTAGACCCCTGGGGGTCAATATCGGTATTATAAGATAAACAGTACACACATGGCAACGCAGAGTTGAGAGAGAGATATTTCACACGAAACTCTAGAGAAATAACGTGCGTCTCTGATATTACAGATAAGTCCAATTGTTTATCAATAAAATATTAGTAGTCGTAATATTCCTTGATTGCTCTCCCTCCCCGCCCTAAAGGACGGTATATTCCTTGCTATTGCTCCTCAGCCTTTAAGATAAATTTCATAGACTATAGCTAGGCCAAAAATTTCTAAATCTTTCACCCATTTCTGTATTTTATTCTCTATTTCCAAATGCGGAATAGAAAGAATCACGTCACAAAGTCGAATAAATCCCGCAAACGTCGAGTACACAACTCGGATCGCCATTTCTTCTCTTAATCTTCTGCTCCGCATTCCTTTTCATTGCCTCTTATCCCTCACTTTCATCCGAGTAAAGAGACCGCACTATTTCGGAAGTTTATTTAATATTTTATCAAGTTTCCTTCGGAACAATCGTCAACGCTTTTCCCTTACCCGCGATGCGACTCTCATTACAAAGAGCCGACCTTTCTCTCTCCATTCTAGGAGAAACCTCATTTTCTGCGTGTCTTCATTTGGGATACGGTGTAACTAATCTAAAAGGAGTATTTTACCTCGGAAAGCAGCAATATCGCTTTCCTTTTCTCCGCCATCTTTTACTTATTCATTCCTTCTGGACTCCCTTTGTTTCCACTGCTTCGCTCCAGGGTGACATATCCGTGCATGCTATATCATTTCGCTATGGAACCTCTCATTTTCCACATTACTACGCCTTTCTTTCTTGCTTAGATGTGTCTGTGATATTATGTTATCTATTCTCAGTTGAAAAGTTACATTCTAAATGTAAAAAGTAGCCAATCTTTTCTAAAAGAATCAAAACACCAACAGGAAAATAAACATTACAAGCATACAATAAGATGGCATCGTTATAAGCTGACCATACTACGAATAGACAGTTTCATATGACAAAATTCAAACAAAAAAATAAATAGCATTCAAGAAAGTAAAGGTAAACAAATTAATGAAATCCGTAAAATAAAATTAAAGTTGCGACCTCTCACTTCAAAGTACACGTGGCTTTCCTTGAGGAGTTTCTGCCCTGAGCATTTCTGTTAGAGAAGTTTTCTTTATTTGAAAACTCCTTCATACGCTTTGATACCGCTTACTTCTTGATTTAATTTTGTCATCTCTACTAGTTATAACCTTAATAACCTAATTCCTGAGTATGCCATTTTTTGGTCTTGTAAATCTTGCATTATTACACCAAATGCTTTCTTACATACTTAATAATAGATACAATTGCATACATCTATCGTAAACAAATCTCAGATTCATCTATCTTATACCTACGTTTCTATATTCATAATTCTGATCCACCCCTCTGTGATTCGTAATGTTGTTTTCAACTCCCTGTTGATTTATGTGTATTCTTACAAACATAGATTCTTCATCATGTAAATAAAATCTAGTATTTTCTAGAGCCAAAACGGAAGTAAAAGTATATTTTTCCGTTGAGATAACTTTTGATACATTTTTATTCTTCTGAACAGCAATTTCTTTTGTAAATTTTAAACATTTTGCTAATGTGTTATACCCCCTATTTCAGCCAATTGACAAGTGTGAAATCGTTTTTCTTTAATCAGTTCATAAAACCAATTCTTATTTTCTCATTTCCCGTGAAATAATTAGTTTCTAGGATAAATATATTGTATATTTGTATATATTCTATATATGTGACTTGAGAAAGAGTTTATTGTGTGACAAAACATTTTCATTCTCTCGATGTCTTTCCTACAACCGCATAAGTCCTGCAAGTTTATATCAGTATATTTCTCTCGTTTTTGATGGCATATTTCCCTAGTCATCTCTAAAATTCATCTCCTTATTTTTCTAATTAGCCTTTTATTTCTTATGATCTATCTCTGTCTTACGACTTTTTTCTGCTCTTTTTCCTATGTTGGTTTCGTATAAGAGAAACATAAATAAAGGTATCAGGAATAAAAGTGAGCACTCTGCGTAACGATAGAAATAAAGGCGACATTCTATATAGATGGCAAAACTGACCAGCCATAAGGGTTATGTGCTATTATTAAAAATAATGTTTCATTTAACTGCTTTTCGTATTTCCCTATAATTCCAACAATAGTCGTACAGTCGAATATCTTTAATCAGCGTAGATTGCATATAAGAGAAATAGACGCGAGGACAAGTCGTTTTAGAGACTCTTTTTTTCCGCGAACGATACGCGATAATAATAAATTAAAAAAGTAATTCTACTCTTGGTGTTTACACCCCCTGCCACACGCCGGAAGGCGGCTTGCAGGGTACTTATGTAGATGTAGATGTAGATGTAGATTGCAACACGAATCGAAACAATGAGACCCTCTATCTGCTGTCATTTAGAATTTTCGCCCCCGAGGACAATTTTCATGAAATTATTCTCAATCTTATTTAAACTGTAATACATACGACCTTATTTCTCCAGAATTACTTTTCCTTCTTCCATTTTCCTCACTAATCCTCATTAGCTCTTCCCTTTTGCAGTTGAGGCGAACATCTTTCTTACTTTCCTTCCCATTATAACTTTGCTTAAATCTCCTATTTCATTCGCTCTTTCCCGTATTCTTCTTCTTTGAAGACCATCTGACCTCTTAATTCGTATTTACTATTTTATGGAGGTTCATTATGGCGTTATTAAGAACCTATTCAAGAAGTCTTCTAACAAACTGAAGTCTATCACCACTACCCTCTCACTTTGAATTTTAGAGACCCGTTTCCAAGTTCTTATTTATCCCTGAGGTTCCAATTTGGAATACCTTTTCTATTTTTTCCATGCCTCTCTTTGAAATACGTAATTACTTAGCCTCGAAGTTGACGTCACAGTAGTTTTTGTCCTTTCAATCTCTGCTTACGCTTCGGTGGAGATGTCGACGGGATCGGTACAGAGTTCCCTGGCCCATTTCCGAGTTTGAGATGAGGGATCGCGTCTACAGTTCTTCAAGGCATCTCGGTTTATCGTCACACAATAGCTTCGCTCTCTACGCATCACTTGTTTCGCGAGACAAAGCGCGCACCCTATCGTACCTCGGTTAAGTTCGGTGAGTTCTCTAAGAGGATGAATATATCCTCATTTTAATTCGGTATGCGAGTAAATATCGTTTACTCACGGATACTTGAAATGTTTTATTTTTTAAACGTTTCGCCGTAAATTCTCCCCCGTCCTTATTCTTTCCTCCGGAGAAAAAATATTTTGAGACGTCTCGCGATTCGCTGTGCAACTCTTTCAAGGTAGTACTTTCCGTGACGTTGGGCAAATGCGACAAAGCTGTATTTTTCTTTTCCTCGCTGGATATAATATCGATTGTCTTCGCTTCCAAAGTATTTTGGATGTCTGCCAATGAGAAAACTTTCCCGCAGACCGCGTTTCTTTTTTCATCCCGAAGTACGTTCCTCCCATCTCCTGGCACCTCACCCTCGAAAACTACTTCACCCAATGTTTCTCATTTGCTCTTTTCCTCTTCTTTGTTAACTTCCCCTCTCCTGCTCCTCTCACCAGGTTTTCGAGTTTCATAACTTTTCGAGGGCATAATTTGCACTCTCTAACCCTTTGCAACGTCATTATAAATCAATGTAAGAGTAAATATAACGGTGTTTCTGCATCCCTTCGTTGATGGACTAAACAAATGGCGTTTTGTCAGGCGTCGAAACATTCCAATTCCATCTCCAACTGCACGATCTGTAAAATTGTCCTTTTGCAGAAAATTAATCATTATGATGCTGATTTCGAGTAAATATATACTGAATGCGAAAATTCGTTGGACGTTGGTCTGAGATGCGCATTATAGCAAATGGAATTCAGCCACCGAATATGAAAAACGATACCTATACCTCATTCTGTTTGAAACTTGTACTTCAAATCCTACCTTCTGTTACTTGATTCGTAAGTTTAAGGAGCAAAAGAAGAGCAAATATGGTTTCAGCATTATCCAGCTGCTATTAATGCGAAAAGCTAAGGAAATTAAAGATCAAAATTTAGCTCAAGTTGAAGATTGCTCTGCAAGTTACCGCTTATGAATTATTACCAACAGAATGCACGGTCTGTATGTTAATGATTCTATTTTCTAAATCATCTATAGCAAAAAATTGGCTTTCAAGCGTTCTTGTTAATTCCGTCGGAAACCAATTATTGCATTGCTATAAGGGATGTTAAGAAATTTGTGATTAATTAAACATGTGCCATATCTTTATATCTGCATTTTTAGCTTTTTGCTGGAGTTGTAGTCATCTCACTGATTTTTATTAAAAATTAAGCTCAACTAAAGTAATGATTGTACAGTTCAGTTCAATAGATGCATATAGTTGCATTAATGGTAAAGTTTTGCTGGCCTCTTCGAGAAATCATATATTTTCAGTATTCGTAAATGGAATCATGCTGTGTAGAAGATACGCATGACGCAATGGAATCAAATGGAAACGTAATTTCAGCATTCGTAAATGGAATCAAGCGTGTCTTCTAGACAGGCTTGATTCCACTTACGAATACTGAAAATATATTATTTCTCTGAGAGGCCACCAAAACTTAGAGAAGGCATTTTAGAAATCTATCTAGCCCTATAATATCTAATTTTAAACTTGTATCACAGCATTGGTATAGTACCCTTTTGTTATAATGATATTTAACATAGTATGAATAATGGGTCATACAATGTATTAAATATCATTACATACAATGTTAAACATCATTACTGATTTTTTAATATGAATCACAGTATCTGTGGATTCAATTATGATTTATCGGCAGTAGTATTGGGTAATTAGAGATTGCGTATTTAAGCAACATAAAAAAAAATTTATAGCAAAAAACGTATTAATATCTTTGGTTCCTCATCAATTACCAAGGATGTATTATCACTGATAATATATAAAGGTTTTTGATGATGTATGAATTTTGATGTTGAGACGCGTGGAAGAAACCACCTTGTGTGACGTCACCTTTACGTATTTTGAATACAAGTACCATTAAGCGAAATATTTTGCCGGATAGGATCATTTAATACGGTATTTTTGTATAAAAATGGGGCAAGGATATTTGTTATGACGATGTTTTGGAGCGAAATAGTTTCCAGTAAATAACTATAACAAAATCTGCAGTTCGGATCGTTTATGTATCTTTATAAACCACGTATAAGTGTACACTGACACTGTCAGTTCTACTCTCTCTTTCGTAGTATCGCATACAGATTTCAATCCATCAACACATAGTTCGCTCCTCGGTTGCAATTATCCACTCCGTTAGGTACGATGCAGAAGAAAAATAATTGCACACGAGCGGTCCCGTGTAGCAAGGAGAGGAGGACAGTGACGTCAGCATCACTATGGGAGCAAGAGAGAGAAAGAGGTGGTGAAACGTAGATGAGAGTTTGGTAGAGAGGGAAGGGAAGAGGATGTGAGTGGAGTAGGAAACTTGTATGTCTCGTAGCCTAGTTCCCACAGATCGCAGCGCTAGACAGCCAAGAAGTTTGGTGGCGGAACCACCATGTGGTGTGGACTTCAGTCACGAGAGAGCAGCATACTCCGTGTAGCGGTGGAAGTGCGTTTATTTTTTCCAGCTTTATCGACGTCGAGATAGTTGAATGAAAAGCCGCCAGAGAGCGTTACCTACCGCCTCAGTTTCGCAGTGGGGGTGGTGAGGATCCCATCCTCTGCGGTCACAAAAAGGCGCGCGAAAGACGTAATTACGATCTCCGTGCAGAAAAGAACCGCGGCGATGGAGCTTGTTATTTAATCTGCGTTCTCCGGTGATGAGCCCTTGTGTGTCTGCGCTTTCAGCGTTTGCTCCAAGGATTACAAAAATATCCAATTATTTCTGAGTGAATTCCCCGTTCTCGCGGGTTCTGAAAAGGTTTAATTTAGGCTCGTGATTAAAGCTCGCCCTTGGAATCTCCTTCGGATGAACCGTTAATAACAGCGCATGATGCACTGTCTATGTTTAAATGAATGGACACGGCAGTGAGTCTATGGGACGTAAACAAAATGATTTGCCTTCTACGTTGTCAAGCTAAATAACCGTTATTACTCTAGTATTTTACGTCATTCACGTCATCGTGAGCTTATAATTTTCGCTGAGGGATCGAATTTTTTGCAAAATTTTCGTCAGTCGTAAGATGAAAGAATTCGTCTTTTTTTAGTCTTTGAATGTTTCACATTTACTTATGGGATTGGTTGACGACAAAAGCTGTGGTGATTTTGAATGACGTAAATACAGCCAAAATTTTATCATGTACTGTTTCTTTGAATTATGCGGAATTTTTCCATTGAGAATTTTGTCGACTTCTGTTATAGGAATCGAAACATTTTCTCTGTAAAGAAACTTCAATTCTGTATTAGCTGAATTCTGAATCATTAGGATAACCTCGGCAGAAGAGGTGAAAATAAGGAAAGTAGAAAGGAAAAATATGACGTTATTGCATTAATTTATTCACCATCCATAATTTCATATAGTGCACAGAATAAGTACAGCGCGGACACCTGCTTGGATACATCTTTGATATCTTTCATGGTTACATGAGGGTTTATAAAATATTCGATTTCGTTTACATATTACCATAGAGGCTATTCTATAAATCAGATAAATAATTTATTGTACACAAATCAATGGATATAACGAATTTCCGCTCTAAAATATAAATACTATTGAGGTAACGTACATCCTCTAATACAGCTTAATAGATAGTTACACTCAGGTTAAAGGGTTAAGTGATGAGGCAATGCATTGAGAGTAGAGTAAAAAAGTACAAAATGATCGTTTAAATGAAAATAATACTCTTGATCCGTACATAATTGATGTTAGCGCAAACATATATATTTGACGTTCATACTAATATTTACAAAAACAATAAATATAAATTAAATATACTATAAATAGTAGGATTCATAAGTTGGAATACAAAATCAAGATCAATAAATTAACATATCACAATTCTAAGAGAAAATGTTAATTGTCTAAAGATAGTAAAAATATAGAAAATTGTGGTCATTTGAAATATAAAAACAAATATACAAAATCATACCGGAGGAGGAGGGAATTCTGCTCAAATTAGGTGTAGTGCTTATCATAGCTTGACCTCTTACTCGTGTTGCACTACATTTAAATAAATAAGCTTAAAATGAGACGGAGATCTGAGAATAGTTTGCAAAAATGTAATGAAAATTGGAATTTTTTGTACGAAAAAAGTTTTAGGAAAGTAAATGTAATAGACGGCCTATAAAAATTCGGCACCATTTAATGGCTGTCAGATTCTCGTCATTATAGCCCCATCGCCATCTGAAATGATCAATTATCTTTTAATTACCCTGTCATTTCTTTTCACATTTTAATCATAGTCCGTAAACGCATCAAAATATAATAACCCACGAAAGGGACAAAGAGAACCGATCATTAAATTTCTCGACATGTTGTGCAGAAAATGGATCTTACATAGACAATTTTAAATATTTGAAATCCTCAAAATTACGTCTCAAAACTGAAGTTTCTGCTATGCTTTTGCTCCGATGCTTGATGAATGAAATGTTCTAACAAAGTCTAGAATCCCTCTTGTCTTGCATTTTTGGTCCACTAAGCGGTGAATCCCTCCAACCCCGCTTCTCCCAGTTCCGCCGCTAGCTCTCCGATGTCTTCTGGAATGTCCATCGCAGCGGGGCAGACGAGAGTGGCCTCCGCCACGTCTTGGTCCGCTGCCTGCCGGAGTGCGATGGTCACGGCGTTATCAAACCATCCGCTGGACACCATTCTCACTGTGCTAACACCGCACAGAATGGTCTCCACGGTGCTCCCTGTGAATTAAATATAAGAATATTTAGCGTTAAATTACCATCATATAATTAGGCTAATCGAATGAATCTAGAGAAGGGTCACGGCAAACTGTGCCCGGGATGTGATTTGTCGCTCACAAGCCCAGGAACCTGCGACGTTGAATAATAATAGTACTAAACTAATTGGTCTGTAAGTAGAAGACACGTCAAAATCATGGTCAGAAATTTGTCACAGTGGTACAATCATTATGTCGAGTACAATTTGATAAACATTATATTACAAGGAACTATTTTACATATACCTTGAGAAAAATTTACGAATACAAACATATAGAGATATAGTCACATAGTTACATATTTTTCATTAATGAATTCGTTTACACTATAATTTTTTTGCAAAACAAATAGTTCCTTAATTCCCTAAAGAAAAGTGTACCATTCTTAAAATCACCAGAGAAAATGTTGTAATAAAATTCATATTCATTCTTTATTTTTGCCCAGGTTTTTCAGGATACTTGCTGGTTATTATTTAGTATCATCAATTATACTTATGAAGTTGTGAGTTACATCGTTTCGGTACCGTTTTATGCCATCTCGATAAGTAATCTTACGACTAGATTAGAGTTGCTCGAATCTGTAAAAATTGATAACTTAAAATTCAATAAAATTTATGCAATTTTATTAAAGTGGGATTAAATACATACATACTGAAGGCAGAAGGAATATCTTGCAAAATAATGAGCGAAGAAAATTATGCTATTTCTCATATCGGAAATCGATTGTGATATCGTATGAATTTTTTATGTGGAAACACTAAATTAAGAGTAACCTAACGGGGTCCCACAATTTTTAATGTCTTATTCATGCATCTGCATTTATTTATTACTCCATTCCATTTATATAAGTAATTGATCACATGTAAAGGTGTAATTGCTTGTTTTTAAAGCTCGCTTGTAGTTTATCGTTTATAAATTTTAATGGGAGTTCTACTCCTCAAAATAACAATAATTTTCAAATTGTAATGGAAACTCATGAATATACGATAAGGTTGACCTAAGTTTTTCCACAGATTTTCTGCGAGTGTTAAAAAGTTTCATTTACGTACTTACATTAAAAATCTCACGAAGAGCATCTGCTCGTGCTAACGGCGCTATTAATTCGTTGTGCAGATGACCTCCGGATGGCTATAACGCACAGGCAACACTCATTTGGGTCTTAAATTCATTCTTAAATTTTTCCATCTCCTTGGACGCCTTGAATAGATGCCCATATTTCTCAAATAAACCCGTTTACGTGAATTACAGATTATTGAAACCACATCCACCCGCCATTGGAATGAATGTATCGGGGAAACACCGAACCGTAAAACGATTCTTTACGTAAATGCCCCCAATGATTTTCAAAAGTATACGATTTAAATCGAGGAAAATCACTTACCCACAGACTTGATATGAATCCCAAATTTTCTTTATTTCAGCACATATGATTATTATGGGTAAAATATTTGTTTATAAGTTTACAACTCATAAATTTTATTCGTATATCATTCTGTACTAAATAACTCTATTGAATCTTATGTTCACTCAATTGCGTCTTAATCAGAGAGCACAGCAGAGCTGATTCGCTTGTTATTTTATGATTTTTTCATTTATGTTAATGATTATGTTATGTCACCTGACGAGGGTTTATATTATTCAATCTTCACTTACGACCTATATGACGATTCAATCTTACAGAATTCAGACTATTTACTTCTCTCTCATTACTTCTTTTCTTTCCCGTAATTTCGTAATTTTTCCTATAAATTTTAAACTTTCATTCCATCAATGTATCCCGAGTATGCAGTAAAATATTCTTACAACTATGCTGCACGGCTTAACGGCATTTTTTATCTTACTCATCTTTTTACACAATATTCCCTCTAAATTATTCCACCGCTTTCTGATTTTCGCAGGTAGGATTTTTATGTAACCATTTTCACTTGCCTTACATGTTTCACAGATCACGTATTGGAATTTACCGCTTCTACCTGGTGCTTTCCTTGTTTTTTTGCATGAACACACTGATAGGGTACTTGTAAATATATTTTTCTCCTTATTGTTTAAACAGATCTGATGGGACTCTAATCAAGATTCGCTCGTTCTCTCCCCCATATATTTCAAAGACTTTCACCTTTGACATCAAATTTACATTTCAGCCATTCAATCCATTTCAACATATTGCGCCGTGTTAAGGATTAAGGTAAAGGTGTTAACTTTGTACGATGAAGTCGTGCGGCTGAATCCCAAGGAATAACAAGTGTGAAAAACAGCGACATGACTGAGACTCGAACCCAGGTCTCCCACTTTCCGGGCAGGAATTCTAACCACTAAATTACCTTGCCGCGTCTCTTATCTTCTGTAAAGGGGATCCTATTCCTTGTCATTCCTTGGGATTCAGCCGCACGACTTCATCGTGCAAAGTTAACACCTTTACCTTAATCTTTGTGATTTCCTTTGGGTGGGTTTACCCTAGAAGACCTTTGTGAGTTGGCTGCCTCAGTGAGGACCTCTGGCGGCAGTTCTTGCCACTAAATGTGGAGGCTGCTCACAAAGCATTCCCTGAACAGTGTGTAAGAGTCGCGGCATGGTAGCTCAGTGGTTAGGGTACCTACCCGGAAAGTGGGAGACCTGCGTTCGAGTCCCGGTTATGTCGCAATTTTTCACGCTTGTTATTCCTTTCAATAATGTTTGCTTTCTTTGCTATTAATGGACGTATTTTATTCTTAAAAACTGAAATAATTTTAGAATCACCTCCTTTGGCCGTGACTTCGAGCTAGGACTCCACGAAAGAACAAGAAAAAGTCAAACTATTTCTAATTCCTCCCTTGAAAATGTTTCTTTCCTCCTGAATTACTTAAGTAGCAAGACTATTTTCAGGGATAATTCTTTCATCCAATATTTTCTGGTCATCGAAAAGAAATAAATGTAGATATTTATCGTCGTTTGATGCTTGTTTTATCAAGTTTTGAAGAAGCCGACATGAGCACAGTAACTCACAGCGTACAATACTTCAGCATTTCCATTAGAAATTATTTTAAATGGCAATCTGTTACGTGTCATTAATGAACATCGATTGCCAAGCGCAAAATATAATAGAACGCACACTAGAATATTCAAAAAAAAAGGTCAGAATTATAGGATTCGATAATACCAGTATTATTTCTTTGAGATGATGTAGCAAATAAACTTTTAAAAAGATTGCTTTATTGGACTGATATCGATTCTCCTGCAGGTGAATATAAAGTATTTTTTGTTAGCGATAGAAAATATTGCATCCGTCATCACCTCGCGTGTCACTCATAGAATTTAATTCCACCCCTAATTAATTATTCTTCCGTTAATTAAATCTCATAATGGGAGGCGTGGATGGGGCAAGACTAATTATCCGACAGAAATATCACGTTCCTTCGCGATAGCTACCCTCCATTGAGATTTGTACGTTATTGTGAAAGAAGACGGGGGACGTGGAGATGGAAGAGAGGAAAAGGAGAGAGAAATGTGAAAGAGGAAGATAATCCGCGAGTGAGGTGAGGCCAATGGCTAAAAGGGCTCCGTGGATGAGTCATAAATCGCGTTAATAACGGCGCAGCGTGATATAGCGGATCCGAGAGAGGGCTTCTAGGAACAGAAGAGGGAGAATTAAGGCGAGGGAAAGAGATGCACGTAGATTGGGTAATTGGAAGCGACTGCGGTATGTCTCGGGGACTGCGGTCGGAGGTTTGGTTGCATTAAAGAGCCTCACGGGTCTTAGACACGAAAGAATTTACAAGGCCTTCCGAAGATGTGGTTTCAATAATCTGGCAAGACTATGTAACGATGACACTGTAATATCTCGTTATTTTGGATTCAAAGCTACGCTTAAGAGATGCTACCACGAATTACCCGGGTTCGAATGAAACGAACTCAGGTAAAATTATAGTAAAAATCGATCATTTGATAAAAAATAGATTAGGTTACAATTGTATAATTCCGTATTCCGGAATGTGACCACGATGCCGTCTTATCTTTCTTTTAAGTTGTAGAATTCATATTTGAGAAAGCTATTACTTTATTTTGTTCCCAAAACTTTCCTTCATAACTATAATTTGTGAGATATTACCAAAAGTGCATCCAAAGCAAGACCTAAAATTCATTTTCTCCGTTGGCATTCATGAATGATAGGTGGTTTCGCCAGAGGGATGGGTGACAGAATTAAATGCTATAACACGAAAATCACTTCGTTCGAAATTTGATCTAGTTATGGGTGGTGGATGTTTCGATATACAGATGATATGTAATACGTCAATAGTCCAGGTCTAGTTCTCACTTCTTTTCTCTGATTATCTCCAGATTGTAATATTTTCTTGTCTATCGCATGACTGATCTGACTGACTGGCGTGTTGCAGTTGATGCTAAAGTATTTTTTAAGAGTGTAAGTGAAAATGGCAAAGCACACAAATGTGCATCTCGGATAATGCGGAAACTCAGTTAATCGGGACTCGGATAATCGAGACTCTACTGTAATCATATATAATCCGATATATTTCTTAGTAATAATCGTTCGATTTCAATTACTCTCAATAAGACTCTCAGGTGAAGATATAGTCTAGGTCGATAATAGTCTTGAAAATATCTTTGTTATGTTTTCATTCGAATTAAAACTGACGTTAATCAATTTTCGGCCTTCTTTCTATTATCCTTTCATTGATTGATTAACATCTGAGGTTTTTAGTTGTTTCCCCAAGGAGGAGATAAGTTATATCTCGTCGCATTACACTGCTCTTTTTTGTAGAATTTTCAGTGCTAATCATGTAGTAGTAAAGTTTATGTAGGGAGAAAAGGTCATTATAGAATTATATTCGAGAGTGAAATTAATTTCTATCTTAAACTAATGCGTAAGCAAAAGTATTGAACGAAAGCCTAATTTGAGTTTTCTACGAAGATATATGCCTTCAAAGATCGATAAAGCTTTTCATTTTTGAAATAGGAAATTGCTCCTACATGCAGTGAACGGCTGAACTGAGAAGGAATCGAACGAGACACCTTCGAGGACATCGGTGCGAAGATGGCGTGACTGCTGCCAGAGGTGTATAAAGAAAATCGGGGAAATGGTGGGAGTAAATTATGGAGAAAGATAGGTCACGAGATGGGCTAAAGTGGGTGGCAATGAGAGGAAGGGAACGGACGAGGTGATAAAGAGATAAATCTTAGGCGCTGATGAGACTTGATAACAGCAAACAAAACGGGTGTGCAATAACAGAAGGATGGAAAGGGAGGTGAAAGGGATATCTTAGGTCAGATCTACATAACGCCGTTTTATCTCAGAGATTTGTTGTAATTTCCGAATTATATTAAAAAATACAGTTTAATATGGGTATTATTATGTTTATCGAAATCTTACAATGTATTTAAAATTTTCATTCTATAATTGTTCTGTGTTAAATAGAAGTAAAGATTTTTTAAACTTAAAATCGCCCGAATTACAAATATTTATTTATCGATTTAATGTGTGCCATAAAATTCAAGGTCTCTCGAAAACGTACCGTTGAGGGAAACATATGAAGAAACTTTGCCTATCGTGTCCCAAAGAAATCCGTACTTTTGTCTGCTCATAACATTCCTTAACATGCAAGATGCTAAGTTTTCTCTTTTGCTCCCTTCCTCTCAAGAAATCTTGATATGTAAGTAAATATGTCGTTTTATTTTGGTTCATTCAGTCCCATTTCATTTGGTGTCTCAATTCAACAGTTCTCGACGGAATCTTGCGATTACTCAAATGATGACGGGGAAATTAATGATGTGACGGCATTAAAGGCTCTAAATGGAAACGGAAATATCTCATTTTCCCCAGTAACGAAGTGGGAATGGACATAAATCAGCAGTTCCATTAAGGAAAATATCAGATAAGAGACCATAAAATGGAAACTCAAAAGGCTCTAAGGGGTTATAGATTACGCCAGTTTTGCCTAATCCAGTAAATAAAACATTTTCTTATTGCAGTTGACTTAAGCTACTCAAGTAAAAGTTAATTTATTTGTAACTTTCACTTGAATAAAAATGCTTAAGCATTTTTTTCATTACAACTGTTCAATTTTAAAAGCATTCCTCTTTGGCAATTTCTTTTATAATACTACGATGATAGCAGCATATAACCACATAAAATTTTACCAAGATTTTTGCAAAAAGGCCAAAATCGGGGCAAACCGTCATGTAGCTATTCACTGTGGTTTCCTATAATATAAAAAACTTCAATGAATCTCTTTCGTATCTTCTGTTTAAAAGCAAAGGCCCTGGCGTCCACTTTGTGTCTATCTTCAGAAGAAGCTTAAGGCAAGTGAAGGATGTAAGGAGGAATGAGTGAGAGCTCCAACCCCACTCTTTAAGATTTAAAAGTCTCTCCACCATGGCTCGATCGACTTCATAATCACAGGGATTTCTATAAAAAACTATTAATTATTATGTATATTTGGGAAGCATTCATTTTATAGCATGAGCTCTAAATTTCTTCAAAGCTTCAATCAGTTCGAAAACGACTCGATTCTTTAATTTTATTTTCCCGCCGATAGCGACTTGGCTTTGAGAGCAGCCCTTTCCTTATCTCTTTAAGGCCTTTTGTCCTCGTTTTCTCTACAAAATTAAAAGATCTTCTCCGTCTTTGCCATCCTTCTTTGTTCAAGACTATTCCAAAGAGGTTCCGTGAATATAGTTATAATGACTCTCTATTGTTTCCAATTCCCCCTATACATCTTGTGGCGTTTCTTTATATATTTTGTTCAATTCAATGATCCTTAATTTGGAGCAAATAAAATATGTTAGAATAAACTCAATATGGGAAGGCGTTACCTCGTGGAAGGCCATTACAATGAAATAAAGACCGTTTCGTACACTTCCATTTATTTCAAAATATGTTAGCACTTGCACTATGTTGCAACTATTGCTCTTGCTTGGATGTGTCTTCTCACGTCCCAAAGTTCTTCAGTGCTACATTTTTGCATTAAAACTCAAACTTTTGAGTTTTGAGGAGATAAGAAGCTAATTCATATTTCAACGGGTGTAGAATTTAGGTTTGAAGAGGGTAACATCCCCACGCGGGTAAATTAGCAAATCACTAAGTTGAAAACATCATGCAGAGCTCACAAAAATATTAGAATAATGAAAGAGATGATGAATGGAACAATTCCGCGAGACGTTTTCGTGTTTAAGATATGAATGTCGGAGACAACTGAAATTTGGAGAGTTATTGGAAATTACGGAAATATTTCTGAAGGACTCGAATCCAATTTTTAAGGCATTATTTTGGCCAAGAATGGCGAGAAAACGCTAAACCAACATCTCTAGAAGTGTTTCTCATACTTGAAAAAAAGGTTCTTCGCCTTGCCTACTCCGGGAACTTCTCGGCAAGATTCTTTTCCTCGAGCAGTAACGATGGAGTGAATCCATTACCATTAATATTAAAGGTGTTGGCATTATTTTCTCCTTCCTTATTCCAAAATCTTTGAATTACCTCCAGCTATAAGTAGGTCATTGCGACGATAATCTCAGCGTGTTAGAGAATCTCCATATTATCCATAATTGAAAGTATTGGGGTAATAAATATACCGCGAATAAACAGTAATTGAATCATACTGCAGAGGGCGAAGTGGCACTGTTTGAGATTTTGAGCATATATTATGATGCCGAGGTCGCTGTGGACTTGAGTCGCACGATCTGTTTTCATTTTGTAATTTTTATAGTTGATATTTTTTTACAAACAGACGTGGGTTAGGAAAGATTTAACTGGAAAGCGTACAGCGAAGAATAAAATAATATCAGAGTTCTCACGTCCTAGAGAAGGGGTGAGGAACTTTTTTTCCATTTGAAGACCGCGTTCCTGGGCCCTGCCGATGGGTGAGGCGACCACTTATATGGGGAGCCAAGGTGAATATTAAGGTCTTAATTTACCTGATATTCTATGTTTTAGCTAGAAGAAATTATAAATGTCAGTTAAGAACAGCTTATTTCTTTCTTTCCTTAATTAATTATTCTGACTAGAATCAAGATATCTTGGGAATGAAATAGAAATCGGCGTATGACATCTCTCCTAAGGCGGCAAAATGTCTCAGCAAGAGCCACCATTCGGCCGCATACAGTGCGACGCACTTGAATTGCGTATTGTCTGCATTCAAGTAGATCGACATCAAATTCTTGTTTGAGAAACGGAATTCATTTAATAATCGAATTAAAGGGTATGCCTTCCATTTTATTTTCTCCAGGCGTCATTAGCAAGATTGGGAGTAAATTTATTTAAGGACATTTGATTAGGAATTGACGAAATAGCAGCATTGAGCTCCCAAAAGGACCGCCTTTGGCTGCAGGTTCTCCACCTCTGTCTTAGACGGTTCTTACTATCGTAGGATAGACGATGAGTCGCAATCAAATATTTCTTTCTTCATTTTCTTAAGAACCATTCTAGCCTAGTTTGATCTTCTGGCGAGCTTTTGATGGAACCAAGAAGTAATTTTCGATAGATAATATGGTAATTAAACAAATTGAGGGCAGTCATCTTGTTCATGCGGCGGAAGAGGAGAACTCTATTCAAATACCGCACAGAAGGTTTAGGGAATATTAAATGTAATGGTTTCTTCTAAGATTTGGTAATTTAAGAGGGTGACATTCGAGTAATGAACCGAGTAACCTGATAAAAATAAATGCTTTGAACGGATTTAAAAAAGAAAACTCTCTCTTCTTCTCGAATGACGTAGGTCCCTATAGATGTAAAGTCACTATGCAGTTGTAGTATTGTTAAAATTGCTTCGACAGTAAAGATCAAAGGACCTCAACAGAAATCGATCCCGGGATCGCTTTCACATAAATCCAACGCGTTTCCCATTCCCATGAGCCCACTATCTTCTCATGAGATAATTTCCCATACGGACATACATATCTAACGATTTAGTCAGTAGTTTATATTGTTACTGATGCATTCATTTAATGGAAATTGAGTATATCTTCAAAACATTAATGAACGCACTAGAATGAGAGGCTTTCGTGTATGATAATACTTTCCACTCCTATTTCGGTGAGTACAAGTTGTGGATAACATTTACTAGTGATTAGGGACAATCGAAACGACCAATAGTTAAGAAAATTACTGCGTTAGTTTTGCAAAACTTTTCAGTCAAAATGGTTTAGAGATATTTTCAATATTAAGATATTTCAATGTTCCTAAACTCCATTTCAAACTTTCGTGTGATTGCGATTACATAAACGAATTTCCAGTTTCTCTTCCGAGGATCTGTTTGTTAGCTTAGACTGATGGGGGATAACTCAACTCTCAGTTCTGTTTCTCATTAAGGGAAGTTAAAAGAGCTTACCCGTATCTCTGATTCATTCAGCGGTTAAGGCGACAATTACTTTGATGCCGTTATTTTATTAGAATTCGTTGGACGGCGTTGCGAATCTGGTTGGTTCCTTGGGATAAATCTTTCTCCGTAGATAATGATGTTAATAAAAAAATTGGCGGTATTATATCGACATTAGACGCGACATGATATTTGAAGATCAGCGTTGCGAGAGTTTTAGGATGCGACTGCAGAGACGAATAAATGGATCTTGAGGAAGTACTTAACCGCAAGATTTTTCGTTCTTTCGCAAACTTTTTGTTCAGTAATGAAGACTTGATGATTTAACGAAATAGAAATGTAGTAAGATACTGTCTTGAGCGTAAATTTGTGGAATTCTCTCATTATAATGAATTAAATATTCTATAGTAAATTCCACAGGAAATATTTTCGAGTTAACGTTACGTAGTTAGGATTTTTATTTCATAATAGCGATTTTATACTTCATGTTGCATATATTCGGAACTTTTTCCCATATCCTGCTGCTCTCTACTTTTGGTCATATGCTATCTTTTTTAAACTATTTCATATTCCTTTCGTCACTCCTAACCGTCACGTTCTCATCTTCACTGTGGGAGATGCAATATACCACAGGAAATTTCAAGGTTGAGAAGTTCCTTAAGGCACATTTTCCAACGTATTTCATTTAAAGATTATCTGCGGTGGCCTCTGCCTTACCTGTCACAGTTTACGTTAGATTATTTAAAGTATTTTCCGTATCTCACCTGGCCTGGAATCCATCCCGCAGATAGAGTCAGAGACAGCCAGGTTGGTGATGTCTAATCCAGGGGCGCCTCCCACTTCCACGTAGTCCGGCATCCCTCGCTTCTCGCACTGCATGGAGTTTGGAAAGAAAAAATAAATTATCCCTCGCTTCTCGTACTGCATAGAGTTTGGAAAGAAAAAATTAATTATCCGGTCAGAAACGTTAACAAATATTCCGAATGGACATTTCGGGAAAACCAGCGGAGACTGAGATCTCCTACACCTTCTGAAACATAGAAAATCTAATTTAAACTATTCGGAAATGAGAATAGCGCATGGACATGCTACATTTACACGTGGTTGTTAAATTTACATATTGAAAATGGGAAAAAAACTTGAAAATGTGAATTTTTAGTTAAAATTCCCGAAAATGGATGACGAAGCCTTGCAACATCCTCCAAGTATAACGAAATGGATTTTGATTGCAACGAAATATGATATCAATAATTTTACTCGTCGGACGTTAAGTTTTCATATTGAAGATGCGATAAAACATTAAAAGAAGAATTTAGTTCGATGAAAACAAAATCGGACTACAACAATAGAACAAATATTTCAGAAAACACTGCCGGTTTCGAGGATTCATGCTCATGGATTGATGATTGCCTCATCTTCAGGCAACTGAAGAAATGCAAGAATATGTACGCTCAGTACTGTAGACGTAGTCAGTTTTTGTTTTCATCGAACTTAATAGGAATAAGTTGCAACAAATATCTCCAGAAGTTAATTAATTAATTAAAAATGGAATTTTGAATTAAAACATGGAGGTGGATATAATGTATGACCTTTGAACCTTAAGGAATGGTCCTGGATGACCCACTGTCAGAAAGAAAGAGTCACTGAAACAGAAACCAAGATTTTACCAATTTGTGGACGGATTGTCTTATTTAGGGCGGAGGGTGCCATTAAGCCGAAGCTATCCGTTGTTTTAGCTTTAGAGCATTCCTACAAACGCAGTAAATACTCCTGCGTGTAATTGGATCGAGCATTCTCCTGGAAGAAGGAGCTCTAAGTTCGACTGAGAGTCTCATCACAATTTTCCACTTCCATTACCTGTTCATTGTAAGTTCCAAACCGAGTTTATTGCAGGAATTAGCAGGAAATTTTAGGGCCACGCTGCATTTGAGCCCAATCAAGCGAAACGCACCGGGTGTGGTGGAGTGGTTAGCGTGCTAGCGTTCCGATCCTAACGACTGCGTTTGAGTGCCGGATAATCGGACTTCTCTGTTTGAGAAGTGACTGTGACCATGTCCGATTTTCCCCAAAAGGGTTGGGATAGGAAGGGCATCCGGCAGTAAAAATTCAGCATGACATATTAATCATAAAGAAATCATCAGCCGACCCCATAGCGGTGCGAATAAAAGAAAAATATCAGAATCAGTTCCATTCACACTTTATCTGAGATTTTCACATTTCTAAGGCAATGATTAAAAGATTGATTAGGGACGTCACAATCGTTGCCATAAAGTTTCGCATTATATCTCGAGATGATTATGTAAATATTCTTCAAATTTCCGAAAAATTACCCTATGTATGGTTCCGGTTTCGACTTCCATGTTCCTCTTGATGGCATTTGACTGGTGGATGCTGTTAGAAGCAACGCCGGTGACTCCCCCTGGAGTGGAGCCCACACTCAGCGACAGAACTCTTAGCCTCGCCGGGAAAAGAGTGGCCAGGCTACAGTTGACAG
The DNA here is from genome assembly GCA_000376725.2 of Ladona fulva. Classification (NCBI taxonomy): domain Eukaryota; kingdom Metazoa; phylum Arthropoda; class Insecta; order Odonata; family Libellulidae; genus Ladona; species Ladona fulva. The sequence continues at coordinate 63,688 of KZ309125.1, read as the reverse complement.
CTCTTCCATAGTTCCTCAGAGTATACACATTGGACGTATCTTCAACCAAGATGTTGCAAGCTGGAACAGTAAGAGATTCACCGCATGAGTCAAGGTAAGGACAATAAATTACTTAATATCTCTCAGTTCCCTGGGTCCTCAGTTCGTTCCCGGATAGCCAAGTGGGCAACGCATTCTCCTTCGGTGAAAGCAGTCCCGTGTTCGATTCCCGGTGGGGGCCCATATGTGCAAAGTTACCTCAGTTGTCGAAGCACTTGTAGCAGTAAAAGTACTATTACCCTAATTAAATTTATTTAATTCGTCAGGAAGCTTGATATAGGGATAGGTGAAATGCATCTTGCAAGCAACTCGATTTACTAATTGCAAGGATGACCGATGTATATGGAGGAAAGATTGACGACGATGAAGATGGGAAAGAATCCCATAAATTTATCTGTTTCCAATAATTCATCAAAGTACTGAAATGATTCGATTCCCGGAGGGGTCCCATATGCAAAATGACCTCAGCTGTCGCAGCACTTTAAACAATTCCACTGTACTACTCAGTTCGTTTGGGTTCCGTAAATAATAATAATTATTATTATACACTTCATTCGGTGAGGTTAGGCACATGTGGACTTCTCTTACACCAAACCTCTGAAGTCAAATTTGACACAACATAAACGATTACGTTTCCAATTTAAGCCCAAAATACCACGAATAGTCAAACGAAGTGAAAACAGAAAATAATGATTAGAATAGGCTTAAGTATCAATCGATCGGTTCAAATTGTAGGAGTAGTGTACATTCTGAATTTTTGGAAGTAGAAAAAGTCGTAGCTTTAACTTTAATTAGCAGCTAAATAAAATTTTTACGCTTGAATTCACGTAATGAATAAGCTAAATTCGTTTGTTAGAGAAATATAACTCACGAGTCATAGCGAATCGATAATAGACGGAAGCAATCGCGCGGCAATAAAAGTAAGAGTTATTGAGAATAATTAGAACCCCTGACATATGGATGCAGCTGCATATTAAGAAGAGTACGGACATAAATCTATTGGATTATGACCAACATAAATATGTTGTTGCGTACCGTTTGGAGAAAGAAGCAACTTTACAGTAGCTAATATTAGCAATATTACGTCTGCAATATACCTCCAGTCTAATTAATTATCCGTTGGAACGGAGATCTTCTTATTAATTCAAGAGAAATAACTAAAAACATCCCTCGCAAGTGGAACATATTCTCTCCGTTATTTTCATTATCTAATAAAAATTATGTACCTTGAAAAATTGAGAGAAATATGAATAAGCGGAAATCTTAACTAAAATTGTTTAATTTTTTAAATAAATATACAATCGTACAATAGTAAATGATGTATTTTCGTAGAATGATGTTTGAAAAATTAGCTATTAACATACTTAGGAATTGATGAAAAAAGAAATCCTCTCCAATCGGTAATAACTTTGCGATAAGTAGTGAAAATGTTTCCGAATCGTCAGGAAAGTTGAAAAAGCCTTGAAAGATATTGCTATAAATCGAAGAACCAATACTTTGAGTACGACAACGGGAATAGCCTTAACTGACCGTACTCAAGAAGGTTTAACCTCTGACTTCTTCCTTTTTTTAACTATCGAAAATTCTCCAATATTGTCTCCAAGAGCTCTTCCATCTCAAGAAAAGGACCTTCCACTCCCCCAAGTCAATTCGGACCACTATGAGTATTAACGAAACGATGTCACAAAATACTCGCAGGCAATTCTAGAGGATAATTAAACTCAAGAATGAGATTATCCGGAAGATGTACAGTTTTCTTCTGAGAGGAAACATAATTAAATTAATATTTTCTCAGAAAGGAAATTTTCACATTCGACCGAAGTATTTTTCCGTTGCTGAAAAATCGACATAAAATGTTTAAACTATTACTCTAGTGAAGAAAAAATTCAAAATAATCCATTTAGGGCAATATATAGAAAAGGACTTAGGAAGGAATCTTTGTTATATTACATGGACATTTCGTACTTTGAGAAAGTTAGAGATTGTTACTAATTTAACTTGCTTAGGGAGTAACACAGGTGCAATGGCTTGCATAAAAAAAGTAATAATTGAATTCAATTAAAGATACCTATTCTATAAATGCGTTTATTTTGCTAGAAAAATATAAAAACATTAACTTGATGGAAATTAGAGATATAAATGAATTGTATTTAAAGTTTACTTATCTTTATTTTCCGACACATTTACTCTATATAAAAATTAAAAAAAGAAGTCTCAATGAACGTTAGCAATGAAGTTATGGAGAATGGGAGCAACGATTTTTTTATGAAAGTCACTCCAAAACTCACATAATAACGCTAATTTCTGTTTTATAATTCGTCAGGATCTTATAAATTGGTTACTGAACCTAATCTTTGATTGTCGCTGATTCGATCCGCTGCAAAATATCATAAAAGATCTCCTCCTGAAAATGGCAGAAAGATTTTTGAGGATGGCATGCAATTATTTAAATGCAGTATTTCATTTTCCGGTGATAGTTGAAGTTTATAACAGTCTTTTTCAGTAAATTGGTTGGCGACATAAGCCGAAGGCGCGTGACGTTTTAATACCAAGAGTATGAAAGTAGAAATTTTATTCGCTGTTGTGGTATTAATGTTATCACTTGCTTTCCCAGAATGATAGCCCTGGTAAGGCTTCATTTTCATAAGCCGCTTATGAATTGGAATTCTTGGTCGACTGTCGTGCACGCTAATTTAATTTGGCGTAGCTGCACACTCAACTGAAATTATAACAGAACTGGAAATTCTTTGAATAATATAATCGAGATAGCATATTAGGATGCTTCTATTGTCTTTCTCATGCGCTTTTCTTACTAAGTTCGTACCTTAAAATGGATAAAATTCTGCAGATGATTTCTCTTTGTTTGGAAGGTCGTCAAATGTCTCCTTCAGCACACTTTGTCCTTGGATAGTCACAATTTATTTCATGGAGCAATACCATTTAAAAGAATAATGGGCGAGGAAAAAAAGGTCCTACTTTTGTCAAACATTTTCTGACTTAGAAATGTAAAATAAATATATTTATCTCTTAGATTCGTGTTTAATTGTCCGGCATGCACGTAGTTGATTCCTTGAGAGTAACGCTTTTCAATAAAACTCGAAGAAATAATTACTGCCCTTGAGCTTGTCATTACTATGTCTTGAACACCTTAATGAATTTGAGATTACACTCCAATATTTTTGTAGGACGTATTTCCTATAGTCTAAGCGGATTCAGCTCTCATCTTAAGCATATCCAGAGAAAGGTAAATAAAAAATGGAGGAATTCATTCTATGACAATTGTGTATTTGAAAGTTGCATTAAATAGATGCAAAGTAAATTTATTGACGAATATTTATTGTGTTGGTGTACAATGCTATCATAATCTTCAATCATCGAAATAAAGTTCATGAAATGGACTTCGTCAGAGGGCCGCCGTAAATTAACGATTAAGCAAATAGTTATAACTCTGGGCTCCTGGATAGCCAAGTGGGCAACGGGCTCCACTTAAGTAAAATCGATTCTATGTTCGATTCCCGGTGGGAGCCTAAGCGCAAAATGTGACCCCAGCTCTCGAGGCACTTTTAACAGTAATACTACTATATTATAACACATCATGGCATTGCTTAGATAAACTCATGTCAAACGTGCGAAATAAGACCTGAAGGTCGCGGTTTTTGTCTCAAATGCAAGCTTATATTATTAAAAATGTTTTTTAATTCGATTCTAGGCAATATCCGCGTCAACAAGAGACATTTTAATTAAGGGTGTGTTTGACATCACATCCCCAATAGCTATGAATATTTGATGGGATGGAATAAATTAAGAACAAAAGTCGTATTTAATCGATCAATGAAGCTACGATATATAGAATTATTAAACGAATTAGAGGATTCATGAACTGCTCCTAAATAACTTTGTTAAAATAATTTTTTTTTATCTTTTCAATTTTTTATCAAACTCATGGAATTTGGAGCGCGGTTTCTATTCACCTACGGATCTCATTATTGCCATCAACTGCCATCTTAGAAATTGAAAAGACAAAAAAATAAAGCAACTCCGCTTAAAGGTTATGCCTCTCTATCCATCGCTAGTTGGAGACTACTCTATCTTCTTTCCGTCTCTTCTTGTCTTTGTTATATTTTTTCTTTCGATTCTTTCTTGGTCTTTGGCAGTCAATTGCCCCATTTTACCCTCGTCGGAAACTTTGCGACGACCTCTTTGTCAGAGTTCCATCCGATCGAAAGCGTTATATCCAGGTAATGACGTCAAGAAAGCAATTAAATTGGAAGAATGCCTGTGAGTTGCTAAGAATCTTAGATTGGATTCAATTGACCGATGTATGTCTATAAAAGAGCCATTAAGAGTGAAGATGTTTTATGAAGGGAGAAAGAAGAGTAAGATTTTCTATTGATGAAGAAGTATTGGTACGGAAAAATAGTTTCACGGAAGATTTATGATTGTCCGGGACTAGTGATTCCGGGTAAGTACTGAAGAAAATACGGATGGGAAAAGGAAGAAAAAATAAAGGAAATAAAGAGAAGATGATTCACTTCTCTCAGAAACTTTCTGAATTATTAAGTCTCGTACAATACACTCTTATCTATTTCATCATCCACTTAAAAGTCAATTTCACCAGAGCCTCGAGCCAAAGGGGATTTTTCTGCTTTATTGTACTTTTTCATTCTTATTGAAATTGGGTATACGGTAGGGATCTTCCTTTGAAAAATACAGGGCTATGGCTCCTACTCATCTATCTTGAGGGATCTTGACAAGCAATCAACACGAAGTTCGCTTTTAATATATGTATACCAAATACGCAAAACCCTAAAATACTAAAAAGTAATAATAGCTTGGTCGTTGCATGCGAGATTTCAGTATGCATGTGAGGGTTGCCTCTATTGTTAGATATCTGTGAAGAAAGTTATGAAAGGGAATTCGTATTGGGCATATTTTCGTATGAGTATTAAATATAATATGTTACACGTATTATACGTATAAAGTGTTACCTAACAGGAATTTGAGTTTCTATTACTTTGATCAATCGCTTCGCTGTCGTACGAAGGTTGCTTACGTTTTATTGAGAATATTGCTATGAACAATTTGCTCTCACGTAGAAGACATTATTTTGCGAAATTTATCCCAAAGAATTTGATAGTTTCAATTTTTTCCTTTTCGTATCATAAATAAAGCTCAAGTGATTGTTAAATCGTTTCTGGACAAAAGATTGACTATGTTGAATAGTAAAAGATATGTAAAGAATTAAATAGTAATATAAAGAGTTATTAACTAAATGAACCTTAAAAATTACAAGAAAATTGCAAATTTTGTGAAAATACAAATGTAAACGTATAAAAAACGAAGCAAACACGAGAGAATAATTATGTAAGATGCGCACAGGCACGTATTAAATAGCATTCTCCCTGATGAGTGCACATTCATAAATACGAAAAAAACTTTTGGTTAAACAAAAACTGAACTAATTCTAAAGAGTTTTTGTTCTTCAAGTCCACTCACTAAAAACACACAATTTTGTAAGAATATAACAATTATTACATTATAATATTTATTTATGATTTGGAAACATCTATAACAATAACCTATTGGAGCCTTTGAGCAGAAAGAGTTCATACTGGATGTTTTACGTTATTTCAAGCAAAAGTACACGTATGCTTACTTTTTTCGATTATATTTTTTATGTAGTGCAAGCTCTCAGCCATGCATAGGTTTAGGCGTGAAAAATATCTTTGAGATGCCTCCAAAAGTCACGTTTGTTGACTCTAGCTTTCAAGTTATCACAACCATGAACAAGGGAGGGGCAGAAATTTAATGAAAGATACATTTTTCTTTCCCCTTTTCACAAAAGACAATTGAAATATTCTACGACCATAGAAAACAGGTTGGAGGAAAGTGAGAGCCCACAACTATAATTAAGTACAAATCATGATTGTTGATGGACGGTTTTTAGCAGTTGCACGACCTTCTAAGTAATCGAATTCGCTCAAAGGATGCTTTAAGAAAATCATTGGGGCATTAAGGCGAGAGGAAAGGAGAAATCAAGTGATGAACATGACTACTAGGCCATTATGACCTCATTACGACTTCCAAGAATCCACTTCTTTGTGGAATCTCTTTGAAGATCTCCTCTAACAATAAAGCCTAAGAATAAAGTTCAAATAAAGCCGAAACATTAGCCTGCAATGGTAAAGGTCGCGGACAAAAACTAAGGAAATGAAGCTTGTTTATTTACGATTTCCGCAACGCATTATCTTGACTACGCCAAAACTTACAATTATGTCCTTCGAGCCATTTCTGCGCCATCTCGTGGCGATAAAAGGGAACGATTGAGTTCATTTTCTCCGTCATTGATTCTCGCAGGTTCTCTTTCCTGTTTTATTCCAACTTCCTTCGCACTGAATTCCTTACTCAATTTAGTGTTAAGCCATTTTCTTTCCCAAAATCTATTGTTTTAAGGAGACAAATTTTTTCCTCTTATTTGAGGCTCAGTTTTCAGAAAAAATATCAATAACACCCACGAGTTTAGCGGTGTGTATTTCTGATATTTCTCTTAGGATTACAGTAGTCGTGCTTAAATCTAGTTGTATCAGTTTGGTGTAATTCCTAAAAAAATAAATACTAACAATATGNAAGGAAAGCAGTCTCTAATTTAGCGTTGGTTTTTACTAAACTTTTTCTGCCTTTTGTGTTGAAATTTGTATAATAAAAATCAATAAATAGTAATAAGAATAGATAATCGTAACAGTTACTCATAAAATAATTACGTGGTATTACAATTATAAATTATGAATATCAAAAACTTCATTGCTACCGTGAACACTATGCACTATCACTAGTTAATTGATACTTATTTCCTTGTGACTATTGCTAAAATATAGATTATCTATCATTTCTTAAAATCCGTTCGAATTCATTGTAGTGTCAAACCTCGGTCTACAAGTAACTTGGTTTGCGAGTGTATTACATTTCGAGCTCGACATGGAAACGTATACGCTGTTTTGTCTGACGAGTGTCACGTAATCACTACTTCCCTGATAATCGTTATCACGTATACGAATATTTTTAAGTTTTGGAACGAATCATCTGAGTTTCCATTATTCTTGCAGGGAAATCGCTTTGATACGATACTTTGGATTAAGAGTACATTTTTGGAACGTATTACGCTTGCAATCTAGGGTTTGAATGTATTTTCTAATGCAAACTATAATTTCCGCAATACGAATTTGCAAGTTATCTTCGACTGCATTTTTATTTTTCCATTTTCGCACCTTCTATCACCTTTCGCATCTTCTTCCCTTTCGTCATACCCTATTTATTCCTCGATTCCCTATTAATATTTCTCCAAGTCCTCTCTCTTCTCACCATGTTCTTTCAACGATTTTCATCCTCAGAGACCGTTTATCTCAGCCTTCGTATGTGTTCTTTTCCGCATCCTTTTCCTTAAGTCAAGACGCCTCATTCATTCCGACCTTGTTTTCCGCAGCGTCTTATTTGTTCCACTAGGTTGAATCCTAAGATTAAGTCCGTCCCTTCGGAATGGGAATAGAAGCGCCTGCTGCGAGTCAACATTTCCGTTTCCCTTTCTTGAAAATTTCTCTCGGTGTCATTCCGACGACAGATGGAATTAACATACGGAGATCGGGGACCTTTTATCACGAGGCTGTCATGCTTTTTACTCTCTCTTAGAGAAGACCGAATGGAAACGTTACAATATGTTTCGCTGGATGTCTAATAGTGTAAACTTGCGAATCAAGCGATAAATTTCTTCCAATGAGTTACTTTATTCGCGGAGAGTTCTTTCGAAAACAGCTATTGTTCAGCGCGGAACGCTTCTCCGTTTATTGGGAAAAGATTATTTAGAATGCGACGGAAAAGAGTTTCGAAAATCTCATTTAAACTAAATCCTCATTCTCTTTCTCTTTCTTAGATACGTTTTTCTTTGCGAGCTAAAAATTTATGAACGTAATAAGGTCTCTGAAAACGGTTTCTTTTTTTGTGCGCTTTATTGGTTTCATATTTTGTAAATGAGGCTGTCATGCGCATATACATCTTTCACTCGTTTCTTTTCTCTCCGAAGCTAAGCCAGAGTCTTTTGTAAACTCCGCGGAACGTCATGACTGCGTAATTTTATTAATTTCAAGCCGAGAATATTTCGGCATTGTGATACAAAATATATTGAATTTCAGCCAGAGGCTTAAAAATCTTTCATAAGCGTCGAGCTTCATAAGGCGAATGCAATTTAATTTAAAATGAATGCTTATTCGAAGATATCTACAATTGTAAAGCAATTCGGTTTATGTACTTAGTATTTTCTGTATCAACCGTTTTTTTATTGCGTGATTTCGTCTTTAAAAATGGCGGATTTTTATTTTCTCAGGTTTTAAACGGACTAACTCGGTAGTTTTCGCTCACCGGGAGTGAATGGCGTCAAATTATTTGGCTAATATGATACTAAATTATAGATTTCTAATATATAAATATCTTATATATTTCTATAACTCAAGATATTCCTCAAAGTATGAACATATTTTAAATGGAATGTTCAGTTCCACTCATGCCCAACTTCGGACAGTCAGAACTTTGAATTACTCACAAATATGACCACAAGGAATACAAAATTGTCACCTGAAAAGGTACCTCATTTACGAATCCAACATTTTCCGTTTTAAATTCTTATTCTAACATGAATAGATGACCGTAACATCAAAATAGCCTTCTCTGACAGCGACGGTGTCTCCCTTGGAATAATTACTCTCGCGGCATCCTTTCTGAACAACCTTAAACCCAGACTCCCAGCTCACTATCCCATAAATTCTCCCCACTTTCCCTTCTCCTGATGTAATGGATGAGGACCGTTTGCGGGTTAATTAAGCTCCCGTTTAATGGACCAAACATCACTTCTTGCCTTTTTGAAATCGATTCCGGGGAACCAATTACTCCTACCGGGATCAAATAAAGAAAAATTCCCTATCGTTAATTAGCGCGCTAATCCGTTTTTTTTCCGCTAAAACACTTTATTTCGTAAATTGCTGTGGTCGCAAACTTACGTGTTGGATTCCGTGGGAATCGGACTGAGAAGCTGAACCCGTAGACGTCTGGGGTCCTGCCTTTGATTCCCCGCACTGACGGAGGCACCCTGTACTGCACGAGAGCGGCGTTCTGCGACGAAGTGAGCGTTAAAAGCGATCCCATGGCGGACAGTCTCTCCTTCTTCCTCTTCTTGGACGACGCCTGCAGACTCGACCCGCGCCCTCCGTTGATCACGACTCCGCCGGTGTTTCCGCTACAGAACTCAACGAACCTGTCCTTCAGAGGCAGTGGATGGTCTTCGATGCTAGGGAAAAGTTCTCCATTCAGTTCCCAGCCGTCCATAAACTGTTGCAAAACAAACAAGTAAAGAATTTCAGTTCAGGAGCCATAGAGAATATTTCCAGGAAAAGGAATAATTTCAAGGAAAGCAGTCTCTAATTTAGCGTTGGTTTTTACTAAACTTTTTCTGCCTTTTGTGTTGAAATTTGTATAATAAAAATCAATAAATAGTAATAAGAATAGATAATCGTAACAGTTACTCATAAAATAATTACGTGGTATTACAACTTTTATTATCTTTTGTGTTACGCAAGTTTTTGTATTACTCAATAATTTCATACATTTTACTTGTGGTTCTCGGTGTACGAGGTATGCAAATTAAGGCTTAAATACATTGGGCAAGTTTATTAGCAATTCGCCGGTCAGTAAACTAGCGCACAAGCGAGCGAGTTAAGTAGCCCAGTCTTCAACTTCAATCGAACCAACAGTTTACTAGCAAACATGATTACGTAGAGCGTATTTGCTGCCAGCGAGTAAATTCGTTGGCGAGTTGCTAGTAAACTCGCCCACTGTAATTGAGCCCTTACGACCACTCGCACTAATAACCAAGTTAATTTCGTCTTTCTTGTGTATATTGCTGTTACTCAAGAAAAAAAGCCTCACAACTTTCAAACTTCCGTTGTTAACTAAATATTTTAAATGTAATTTGCAATTTGATTATTTTTTCTTTTGTAAAACCTGTAAAAAGGTATAATCATAACTATTTCCTACAATGTTTTTCTTTGAAGTAAAATATGAGTAGGAGAAATTGAAGACTGAATCCTCACATTTTGATCGAGAAACGATTTTCTCGGTTATGTCTTTGCGTTAAAATTTTAAAATTTTCGATGAAAGGAGTAAACCGATTAAGAAACTACTATTCGCGTTAACCAGGAATCTTAGCTATTCGCCGATTGGTACGCGGACATTGGTTCTACCTTCACTTTAACATCTTTCAATCTGCGATTCTCCATTTAAGAGCGTTTTCCCATTCGATGCCACTATTTCGCAGTCTCCTTTCCTTCTCAACTCCTCTTTCAAAAGAAGCTGAGGATAATATTTCCCAATTTCATCTGAAATCTTCTTCCATCGTCCTCCAACATCGCTTCTCCCTCTTCTTTCATTCTTTTATCTCTCCGATGAAATACCTAAATTTCAGCGAATATCCATCTTCGCCTGATATCGAGTGAAGATCATAAGGGAGAACGTGCGCAGTTCATAATATATTTCGTAATAGCCGAACTTCCTTTTGACTCTCAATGGAGGAATAAAAATCAATAAATTCAATAATAATTTAGAATTACTGGACTCTCAAGAAAACATTAGGTAAGTAATGTAACCGATGAGACGGAGGAATAAATATTTATTTAACGAAAAGAGCATTTTGTAGCTTCATCACTTATGAGATCAAGTTTACGGACAAACTTTCACTTTAGAACGTATATGTGGAATATACTAACGAAGGATTTAAACTGGGAGTAGAGATAAAAATATTGAGTAAATAATGCCCTCAAGAAAGAATACAACTGTAAATCCACGCGGTAATCCCTAGCGTTTAATACACAACGACATTTTATTTATACACTTATTTTTTACTAAAACTCTTTTTAAGTTCCCCAAAAGATTTCCATTTTCTGTTCCTAAAATTATGAATCTTATATTTATTAGCATTTAATCGTGACAAAGCAAAAAATAACTATTCCCTTGTAATCTGCAAAATCAAGCTGATTTAGAAATACTGTCAATCCTCGTTAATCGCAAAATCAAGGGTTCGTGTTAAAAATATTCGGGCTGAGGAAATTGCGACGAAAATTACGTTAATCTCGTCTAGCCTGTTTCACATACACGCATACAAAATTTTATGTTACCTAACAATAAGTTATAAACAGTAAATATAAATTGACATATTTTTATTTAATTTTCTAAAGGACTGAAAATGTCAGAAGTTTACGACGCAAATTATGTATACATTTAAAGGGAATCCTCTCTAAATAACTTGAGAAATCGCCGGAAAGGTTCGACGTGGCCTCAAAGCGCTCGAGTACGCTAAGATGGGACTTCAGTACGATTGGGCGGTTCTCAAGGTTCCTCTTCACTCTCATCTGAAGAAGATTCTTCTTCCTCAGATTCATTTACTTCTTCCTTAGCCAAACCGCAAACGGTGACTTGATTATCGAATTCTACGTAGTTTCCGAATTTTAATCCGTTTCGAAACAAAAATTAAGAATCGAATATTAAGGAAACTAATTTGCTTTCGATCTCCAGTCTTAGCTCAGTCGGCCTGAGTGACTCCAACAGCTCCCTTTCCCCGGATGTATCGTTTGCGCCTTTGCCAATAGGATCCTCGCCCGAGTTTTCGAGTTTGTTATCTTTCTTTTGGAAGGAATATTTTCTATTCAGATTGTAGTAACTCTTAAGCTGGCGTGAGATGGTGCCTTGCCGTCTTTTAGAGACTAGTGTGCAAAATACGGAATATTTTCTATTCAGATTGTAGTAACTCTTAAGCTGGCGTGAGATGGTGCCTTGCCGCCTTTTAGAGACTAGTGTGCAAAATACGACTGATACAAATGTCGAAACTGAATCTGTGCTACTGTGCGGTATAGGATATATTTTTGATCATCTACTAAGTCACCTTCATGTGCATCGATCTTCATAATTTTCTGTTGTATTTCATAGAATTCTTTATTATTATGTTTTATTGTTGGGTGAGAGGGTTTAAAGAAATATTTTCCGCTGTAGTGACGCACAAAAATGAAGAAATACTATACTTAAATGTGGGGTGAAATGTAGAGGGGAATTTTAAATATTTTCCCGGGTTTATTCTGCAGGAAACCAGAGCCAAGAGAAACCAAATAAGAACCTCATCTTCATACGAATCTACTTTCATTTTCTCGAGGGGTATATCTTCTCTTTTATGGCGACACCGTGACTTTTATATGGAATCATAAAAATATCAAATAGTAGAGCCTCTCCGAGTACCCTTCAGCTTCAACAATTTTTTTATTCTGAACGTGTTCCTCTCAGGCGACATATTTCCATGGAAGGGTATTACAAAGGACATGTCTCCGCATGAAATAAACAAATTGAAATGAGTGCTGCACAGAATAAAGCTGAAAGACGCGTAAATGAATCATCGTTATGGGGAATGATATTACGCCTAGTACTCCTTGAATTAAATCTGAGATTTAACACAGAGGGATTAACACTGCATTTGGAGTATAAATATCATAAAGAAAAAAGGTGATTTATCTTTAATGTACTGTATAGCAAATGTCTGTCCGTCCGTCCATCTGTCCGTCCCCCTATTTATCTCAGAAAACTTAGAGTTAGACTTAGAGATCTGAAACAAACTGCAGTGTGTTTCTACGATGCTGAAACCCTCAGAAAAAGTATTCTCATCTCTGTAAAGGCCCGGGTTCGAACCCTAGGAGCACAAAATACATAAGAAATGTACATAAATTACGTTTTCATGAATTGCGGAGGTCGTTTCTTTTACAAAATTAAATTAGAAATAATGGTCCATCGAAATTGAGACAAGTGTCTAAAGAAAGGAAAATGATCATACAATCTTATTTAAGTTATGAAATATTCATAAAATTTCGAAAATGCGAGAACTTTGGTAAAATATACGGAAAATTCGTAAAATTTTTCCGAAATAAACAACCCATCCCTTTGACGACTAAGGCCATCGTTGGATGTTGGTTTCGTGAATTATCCAATGTAAGGCCGGGTGCACACGAGCGTTTTGCGTTCGCGTTGACGCAGCGTCATTCTGCTGCGCGTTTCAGCAGTAGGCATGCTCTTATGGCCTTATGCACACAACAAGCGGTGACGCCGCGTTACCGCTGCGTCCACTCCGCGTTGGATTTTGACCGCAAGCCTACTGCTGCAACGCCGCGTCAGGACTGCGTTTAGCGGTGTAGCAGTATGTGAGAAAACATTAGGTGGTGCACACGTGCTGTACGATGGACGCCGCTGAAAACACGTTCGACGTCGAGTTGTTCATAGAAGAAGTATCCAGAGATCTGGGATACTTCATCCAATTTATACCATGACAAGAACAAGAAAAGATCTTACTAATGGATGAACCCAATACCTCCTTTTACGTCTATTGAATAAATAGTCGTAAAATAAATAAATACTAAACGTTTTCTTTCGTGCACGTCCATACTTGGTCAGGCCTTGCTAATGAATGTATGGCAAGATTTTATTCCAGTTTGGCGTCAACGCGCTGTGGACGCTACCGTGTGCACTGCCATGAATTGCTGACGCCGCGTGTACGCAGTGTTGACGCGGCGTACATCGACGCTCGTGTGCACCCGGCCTAAGTGCACGGGGATAATCAGTTCTTATAATTTTTGTATGAATTTACGTAAAGTAGGTTTTCATGACTTGAAAACAGTAGAATAAATATTATAAATAATGGTAAGAAATATAGTGAATTATTATGATCTTACGACGAATTTGATTTATGCTTAGAAGGACCAGAAATGTACGATAATAGATATATTTTTAAACTAAATTAAGTTCCGTCATGCTTGACGGGGGCGTTTACTAGTATATATATTAGAAATTACCATGTAGAAGCTGAGAAGATCATTTTATTGTTTAGCGACAACTAAACCTAAAAAGCCACATTTTGTAGCTCTACTTAGGGTATCTCTGCCTCCTTGCTGAGGACTATATCGCATTGTTTGCTGTCAAGCGCTGGTATTTTATGTAAAAGTTAAATGTAACGATTATGTAAATTTTCTTTAGCTGGAATCAAGGCCATTCAAGCAATTTATTAAGAAAAAATTTTATACGTTTCTCTTGGTCGAAACGGGAAAAATTACGAATTCGAATTTCAAAGGCTTGACGGAAAGTAATTCCAATTTTTGCTGCTTAAGAAAGTTATTTTTTATGCCCTCGCATCGCCTATTAGTTTCCTTGGTAGTCTACTAATCCATGCCGCCCCTGAAGATAGAATGAACCGTAAATATGTACTTAATGACAAAGAATTTATAGATAATATTTTTACATTACACAACCTCATCAATCACGAGAGGGTATGCCATCACTTTTCTATTAATAATTCATATAAATGCAAAGAGAAAAGTGAAAGTTCATTTAAATGTGGATATAATACAATTCTATCAAAGCGTTTAATCACAAAATAATTTTGTTTGCAAATGAAAGTGATTAAATCGAGCGAAATAATACTCGATCGAGATAGTACGTTACCTTCGCTGCAAACGTCCTTCATTATGGAGATCGATATATTTTCTTCTTTTATCGAAACCATAACATGCTCCCGAGAATATTTTATGCCTCCGAGGCGCCCCATCCGAGAAATTCAAGGCGTAGGTTTTATCCTTTTCGGTTTATCGGAAATCGGAAAGCAATCCATGGAAAAATCTGAGGCAGTTTAAGGGAAAGAAATTCTTCCCAAGGTTAAAATAACTCTAGGTGGGTTCGGTCTCATCGAATAAAAAGCAGAATGAAGGAAAGAGAAAGAAGAAAGCGAGTAATTGATGGATTGATCGATTTAAGATTTAACGGAGAGCGAGAGAGATTGAGCGTGCGAAGAAGGGATGGGGGTTGATGATTGCGAATGGAAAAATGCGTTGAAGTCTTGAGAAAGTGAAAGATCGAATGCAGCAAAAACAGATTTTATAGAGATAAAATATCAGAAATGTATTGATCCTTCATTTCTCGTATTGTATGACACCGGATTCATCCTTTTCTAGAAATCCTTTCACACCTTCCTCTTCTTCTCCATGAAGTTTTTATCTATCTCTACGGTAAACATTCAATATTGGCAAAATATTATTTGCAGTTGTCGCTGCAGGTGCAATCATTATGCATATATCTTTACCAAACTCAAACGCGGTGCGCTCAGTTGGTAACTGTAAATGGAAAATGGTTTCCTCTTGAAGAACAAAGACACCAATTTATTTTAAAAAGTAACTAAGAAGTTCCTCGAATTATTCAAGGTATTGCTTATAAGTAGTTAAAAATGAAAATATTTTAAATTTGCTTTTTTGGTTTTAATTTGGCTCATCTTTTACAAATATCGAATAGATAACGTAACATGTTTAATCAAAGCCTTAACGGAGATGAAAAAACTGACCTGTACTCGAACCGAGGTACTCCAGGTCCGAGTCGATGTTCAAATTTGAATAAATTGAAAAGTCAAATTTCCGGAAGGGTTTCGACATCAAATCAATGTTATCATCTTTCTCCCCTATTTTACCAAACGAAGGATTATTTTTGCATACTTAACATATATATATATATATATATATATATATATATATATATATATATATATATATATATATATATATATATATATATATATATATATATATATATATATATATATATATATATATATATATATATATATATATATATATATATATATATATATATATATATATATATATATATATATATATATATATATATATATATATATATATATATATATATATATATATATATATATATATATATATATATATATATATATATATATATATATATATATATATATATATATATATATATATATATATATATATATATATATATATATATATATATATATATATATATATATATATATATATATATATATATATATATATATATATATATATATATATATATATATATATATATATATATATATATATATATATATATATATATATATATATATATATATATATATATATATATATATATATATATATATATATATATATATATATATATATATATATATATATATATATATATATATATATATATATATATATATATATATATATATATATATATATATATATATATATATATATATATATATATATATATATATATATATATATATATATATATATATATATATATATATATATATATATATATATATATATATATATATATATATATATATATATATATATATATATATATATATATATATATATATATATATATATATATATATATATATATATATATATATATATATATATATATATATATATATATATATATATATATATATATATATATATATATATATATATATATATATATATATATATATATATATATATATATATATATATATATATATATATATATATATATATATATATATATATATATATATATATATATATATATATATATATATATATATATATATATATATATATATATATATATATATATATATATATATATATATATATATATATATATATATATATATATATATATATATATATATATATATATATATATATATATATATATATATATATATATATATATATATATATATATATATATATATATATATATATATATATATATATATATATATATATATATATATATATATATATATATATATATATATATATATATATATATATATATATATATATATATATATATATATATATATATATATATATATATATATATATATATATATATATATATATATATATATATATATATATATATATATATATATATATATATATATATATATATATATATATATATATATATATATATATATATATATATATATATATATATATATATATATATATATATATATATATATATATATATATATATATATATATATATATATATATATATATATATATATATATATATATATATATATATATATATATATATATATATATATATATATATATATATATATATATATATATATATATATATATATATATATATATATATATATATATATATATATATATATATATATATATATATATATATATATATATATATATATATATATATATATATATATATATATATATATATATATATATATATATATATATATATATATATATATATATATATATATATATATATATATATATATATATATATATATATATATATATATATATATATATATATATATATATATATATATATATATATATATATATATATATATATATATATATATATATATATATATATATATATATATATATATATATATATATATATATATATATATATATATATATATATATATATATATATATATATATATATATATATATATATATATATATATATATATATATATATATATATATATATATATATATATATATATATATATATATATATATATATATATATATATATATATATATATATATATATATATATATATATATATATATATATATATATATATATATATATATATATATATATATATATATATATATATATATATATATATATATATATATATATATATATATATATATATATATATATATATATATATATATATATATATATATATATATATATATATATATATATATATATATATATATATATATATATATATATATATATATATATATATATATATATATATATATATATATATATATATATATATATATATATATATATATATATATATATATATATATATATATATATATATATATATATATATATATATATATATATATATATATATATATATATATATATATATATATATATATATATATATATATATATATATATATATATATATATATATATATATATATATATATATATATATATATATATATATATATATATATATATATATATATATATATATATATATATATATATATATATATATATATATATATATATATATATATATATATATATATATATATATATATATATATATATATATATATATATATATATATATATATATATATATATATATATATATATATATATATATATATATATATATATATATATATATATATATATATATATATATATATATATATATATATATATATATATATATATATATATATATATATATATATATATATATATATATATATATATATATATATATATATATATATATATATATATATATATATATATATATATATATATATATATATATATATATATATATATATATATATATATATATATATATATATATATATATATATATATATATATATATATATATATATATATATATATATATATATATATATATATATATATATATATATATATATATATATATATATATATATATATATATATATATATATATATATATATATATATATATATATATATATATATATATATATATATATATATATATATATATATATATATATATATATATATATATATATATATATATATATATATA
>KZ309125.1:0-44732 GCA_000376725.2 Ladona fulva | reverse complement strand
TATATATTGGCTTTTGGTGCGTTGGAGCTTACCGAGACGAGCCCACCGGTGGTGCAGGGGACGTGCAGGTAGTGAAGTGACAACTCCACCCGCCGCGACGGGTCTGTGAGGAAGTAGACGCCGCACACTGGTGGCATTTCTGCGGAGTTCTCTTCACCGACGCTGACCTGTGGTGCCTTGAAGAAGTACTCGCCTTCCTCGGAGGTCACCATGATACAGTCTGAAAATATTTCACGATCATTCGTGTTTAAATTGAAAGACATTTTTGAAATCAAATACACTGAATTTAATGTGTTAATAATCAGAATAATCCAAAGCGTACATTTTGTCAACATTCATTGTCAATATTTTAATAAAATAAATTAAAAATTATTTTTGGCCATTTTTATGAAATTACACCGTTTGTTATTCTTCGGGAGAGAAATTTTCAGCGTACTAATTAACGTTTTCAGCGTAGTGTTAAATAAATAAAGTTGATACCAGTTACCACACTTTGGAGAACATGACTATTTATGCGGAGGCATGGGATTAAATCTCGATTCCATCTATCTCTCATATGAAAAGAAAATGTCGCTAAAAGAAATTTTCATGCGGAGTAATGAGAAAAGTGAGATCATGAATAAAATTCTCTGATCTCTTTTCTAAATTATATTCAATTTTCTTTCCTATCAAAGAGAAATATTAATAGTATTATGACTTTATTAGGGCAAAATTGAGACTTTCAAGAGTCGTCTAACTCGTCGTCTTTAAATAGACAGCTTGATTAAAGTGCTCATAAGAAAACTACTTGAGGGTTTAAAAACCTAAGTTTTTGCTAAGAATACGGCAATCATCCAGTATAGAGTGAGACTGTTTATTTTAGAAATGCAGTGTGACATAAATGCACAGTCAATCCAACTGCGATTATTTCAATACCAAACATAATGATTTCAGCCGCTTTTGGCCGGTATAGACGACCTTTCTTGCTTTATTTTCTCAATTGATATGGAACATTGGTTGCATTTCATATCTCGTGGATAAATTTAGCGACTCCATTTTTCTTCCTCTTATATCGCAACGATGCAAGCAAAACTTAACATCACTCTGCATCAAAAATATTCACAGGCATCCATATTGACTTCCGTTAATCGCTATGGTTACGAATGAAGGCATTGAACATTTTCGATGTTTCGTGAGATAACCGTTGCAGATGTAAACGTCTCCACGAAGAGCTTCCCTGAAGTGGTTGTACTTCAATCTATATTCGAATGCTGACGCATTTCATCACCATCGGAGCAGGTACATAGGGAATTGCGACAGTGACCTCTACACGGAGGTGACGAAACGTATACAGTCCATCACAAATTGATTCCACCTACTCCTTGTCACTCCTCTACTTCCGTGTTGTCACTCCCAACTCAAACAGCTGCCCTATCCTTTGAGCTCTACCTTCGCATATATGCAGCAAGAGCTATGTCACTCAGGACAGGCCTATGTCATAATCATAAGCCTCTTATAGACGTTTACTTAATGATCCCATATGTTATCCCATAGGGACGCATCCTTTTCACATACAACAAACATACTGCTCATCATAAATAGTTCAATATGGCTGTTTTCCATTTTATGCAGTTAAGCCAATTCGCTGTATCAAAATCGATGTTATAAAGATGTATAAATTGGTGGAATTAATTCTTAATGGAGCAAACTTTGCTACTTCTACAAATAATTTACTCGACTGGTTTACTCTCCAGGTTGGGATATCGTTCAAGTGCAGTAAATTATTTGAGAGGCAAAGTGCGTCATATTTTGTCTCATTATATTTATGATTCTAGTTCGATCAAATGGTCACTCTTAATGTTTCAGTTGTTATCAATTTTCGAAGAGGACTTAATGTGAATTTTTCTCACCTGTGAAATTCCACTATTCCACCCTTCCTATCGAAAATGCATCAGTTTATCCTTAAAGTGTTAACATAAATTGGCATACGCTTGATTTTTCAGCTAAGATATAATCAGTGAAGCAGAATAATTTACCAATTAGAAATATACCTTCAATAAATTTCAGTTTTGCGACTCTAATGAGTTTTATACGTTCTACTGCGGCATACGTGATTTTGCTCAAAAATTTCCGAATTAATTCAACTCCCAAACTTATTTAACTAAAAATTGTTTCTGATTAAAATATTTAAAATCAATCTAGAGGTTCCTTCTGGATTCACCAGAATTTTTTTAGCACATAAATCGTACGTTATGCCAAATTTAAACAGACGAGTAAGGTGGATTGCTATCGGAAATTTATTTTCGAACAAGAAAGGTTACTATTGCATTTATACCCAAACGAACGGATTTTTAAAATAATGCATTCATATGCATGAATCATTAGAGGGTTATTTTCAAATTATATTTCAAATTATCATAGGGTCTTATAAAGATAGAGATCCCTCCAGGGGCTCCCGGATAGCCAAGTGGGCAACGCGTTCGACTTCGGTGAAAGCGGTCCCGGGTTCGACTCCCGGTGGGAGCCTACGTGCGAAATGACCTTAGTTGTCGAAGCACTTTTAACAATACTGCTATTACCGAGATCCCTCGAAACCCTGTATTAATGGCCAAAAGCTTCAGTAGAATCTTTTGCCAGTTTAACAAAATTATACTCGCGAAAGCAGCCCTTCGACAAAGACGAAAACCTGTTGATTTGGAGTGGACCGCTATCATCAACATCATGGTAAGACGAAGGAAGGAGAAAGAAGGAGCAGAAAAATGGACTAAAAGAAAGAGAGCTGTTGAGAAGAAGAGATGGGTTAGAAAGAAAACCGGAAGAAGCAGAAAGAATTCGGTCCAAAGGCGGGAGCAATAAGTTGCGGCTTCACAAAGGAAGTGCTATGTCACAATCTATGATATTCTATGATCAACAGCTCACTCAAATCGATTCCGTATTAGTTTCCTCTTATCTCCCACGTTCGCGCGCAGGAAAAGTTAATTTACGATAGGCTGGAAAAACTCGATAGTCCAGGTGCTACACTCGATTCCTTATCCATATTACGCTAATTTTGCGCGCACATTTTGTCCCTCTCTATTCGATCCTATCGCAGTGCTATCGCGAGAGGCTCGACTCTTATCGGATTGCCATCTCCGCCATTAAAGCCGCGTGTTTGCTCTTTTTATTCAATGCTCGTGTGACTTGATCTGGAGAGTGGCGAAAGCGCCGAGTGGTGCCTGCGTATAAAACTACAAGAATCTGCTTTCAACGGCTTTTTTATCGGAGGGAAAATGCTGAGTTTCTGGAAAGCGTAAATCAATATTTTCTCACTGTTAAACGTAATCGGGTAAACGCGGAGTGCACCGAAAACTTTTCCGCCAAAATCGGACAACTTCGTCAGATATCATTATAACCTCAAATGTGTGAAAAACCACCGTCATTTTTTCGAACTTTTTGACAGAACTAAAATTGGCAGAACGACGGGAAAGTTAATATATCTGATTTCTACCATACATCAGATATCCTAACCCGTAAAAAGCGTTAATGTCTGATTTCTGATAATTTCAGATATTTTCCTTCGGTTAATCCTTTCCTTCACATTAACTCTTTATTACATTACCACGAAGTAAATGTGTGTGATATAATAATGCTTAAGTATTTAAGTAACACCTCACTCACTCAATCCAACCTCTTAATTTAGAATTGATTTAATCCCCCTTATTAATCATCTGAATTAATGACAATCTTCAAAAAGTCCTATTCAATGGAAAATTCACAGTTTCACGGAGAATTTTAAAATATCCACAATGGAATTCAGTAAATTGTAGTCATGTTACGGTGAGCATGGGCGAATTTCGCTTGACTATGTTACACAACTCTCATCATTATGTAATGATAGGTATTTAATGAATCGCAGAATTTTGCAAGAATAACACGATAAGGATTCAAGGCTTGCTCTAATATGATGAATTCCTCGGCTCGAGAATATTTTATTTCTTTAAAATATGACATATTTTAGTGATTACCGATTGGCGGTGGCCCAACTTAATTCCACTACGATCCTCATTGGAATTTTATGTACGCCACACAAAAGATTTAAAAAGTTTTATCGAACATCAAAAAAGAAAACTGCGAGTAAATCTGGAACCTTGTTTACTAAAGATTGACTATTGGTGACTCCTTTCGGCGAATTTAAAGATGAATACCTCCTTGATACACGTAAAGAAAAGTAATCCTGAGTAGATCATGGAGGGAGATTCGCAGGTGACATTTGATACGACGGATACTTTTTGAAAGGAATGAAATGATGCCATTCCGTACTCAAAATGTATCTCTTAAATCGGATTTATAGGAAAAATCGGATTATAGACTGACGGAGTGGCGGGAGGATGCAAAATTTCCGTTGGAATCTTGCGTCGAGAACTTTCTCGTATTGAGAGCGGCAATCAGCCAAAAAAAGACGAGGGCGAATGAAGATATTGATATCTAGAGGGAACTCATCAAATATGGGAAAATCAACCTTTATCAAGGTCAGAACTGATTGAAGCTCAACATTTTTTTTAAGAAATCCTCATTCGGCCAACTTTACGTGTTTGAGTTTCCAGATTCTTTTATCGAAATCTAAATATCGACGGAATTCCTCAGAATGACTTCTGAATAAAAATGTAATTTCTGGTGAATGCCGAATATCAAGGGGTTCATTTTACCGATATCATTAGGAACATAAATCGAGTATTCCTTGAATTGAGCGTTCAACAAAGCAGAAACTGCATCAAAGGTTTCAGAAGAGAAATTACGTGTTATTTTTTTATTTTATACATGAATAGACCGTAGTCTTGTACATCGAATTAATCTGATAGTAAGATATTTTCATTAATTTGAAAATTAGTTTGAATTTCCTTCATTAGAAGCGCGATTATGAGATATCTCAATTCGGTAAGAACGTGCATACTAAAATTACCTATTTTAAGCCTTTTCTTTCCCTTCCTGACAGTTAACCACAAAACTTACATCCTCGAAGATTTTGCTTTAGTCTTGCCCCCTTTTCTGTACCTTGTGGCCAATTTACCTTTATGCAGGACTTCAATACTTTTGATTAGCCAATTTGTCGTTCATTCACTAGTTGTTGAGAGACTTGAAATTCGTCAGTTTTAGTTTTCATACATTTCTTTATGATATTATGAACAAAATCCCAAGGAAGAATGGATTTGAAAAAAGTCTGAACCCGGGTCTCCCAATTGCCGGTCGGGTGCTCTGTCCGTTGAGCTATCCCGGCAGAACATTTCTCCAAGCCATTCGGGATACTTTCCTGGGTGCGCACCATCTTGCGCAAAGTCACCCTTACCCATTTTCGATAGTATGAACGTTCACATCGTGAGTGTTACATTACATTTTCCCAATTAACTAATGAAAATCGCTTTCTTTTCATATATGTTTTACAGTAGCAATATTATAGCATTTCTCAACTTAGTAACAACTTAGCAGTAACATTGGCTCCAGTTATATTTTTCTTTCCGCCCAAGGGTTAAATGGGAACCATGGTTGTAGCCTATCTTCAGTCACAATTCTTAGAAATTCCTCTCAATACCTGACCGCTCCATTTACTCTTCGCCTTTTTCAATCCTTCGATTTTTCCAAAATTTTCAGACCCTTTCTATTTATTCTTCCTTTTTCGGAATACTTTTCACCTCTAAAAACTACTACACTCCACACTAAGGATTTAAAAATATTCCAAAATCAACAAAAGTCTCGAGCAAGAAATTGCATTTAATTTCATCAAAATTTCAATAACAGTTAACAAAAGCTTTCAAAGAAATCGAACTCGTTAAATGATCTAGTCATTCTCATGATATCTATTCATTTCCTCAAAATTCAAATGTTGAAACTTTGCAATCAACTCGCTGTGCAGTCCTTCGATTTTTAGCGACCCCTTTAAATCCCAATGACACGATTTGGACTTCCCGTCCTCGTTCTATTGATCTCAAACCAAATATTTGCTCTGATGTTCTCTTTTTCTGTATCTCATTTGCAACCCGTTGGTTTCCTTTGCATGATACAATCAAATGATAATGGAGGATGCCCTTCTTTTTTTCTTTTACGCTCTATAAAACTAGAAAACTAGTATTGAAAGTTGTTTAAAGGTTACTATGTTGTGAAAGATAAAGATTCGTATAGTGTATAAATCGTTAAATAAATTTTCCTGTTTTCCTAATCTATATCAAATTCAGTGACGCGAGAATTTGTTTACGTTAGCAAATGAAATAATCAAAAGCGAATTCTTGAAAATTTTTGTAAGTTATTCTAGTAAATTAGAAAATTTTACTGCTTTATCTAAGCGAAATCTACCATATAATTATGATAAGTTATCAAAATCTTATTCTACATGTGCCCTGATAACCACCATTGGCATATGGCAACATAGGAAACATTTTTGTTGTGAAATGTCTCATTTTAGATTGAAATGCGTTGCTTATTAGCACTTATATAACGCAGGGCCATCAATGCATGATTCAATATACCTCGACTTACGAACATAATTCCTGCCAGTTCGAAGCTCGTATCTCGAAACACCGTTTTCCGTATATCTTTTCTTTCTTTCGATTCGTATCCTGAAAGTGTTCGTAATCATAGGTCAATATTGATGCAGAAAGTTCGTGAGTATAGCGGCTCGTAGATCGAGGTACAGCGTACTTCGGGATACATAGCCTAGCAAGACTTAGTTGGTGGCTATTAAGTAGCTGAAGATAGATTCTTCTCCAAATAATTTGAGAAAGAGATAACTTCTCAGGGTTTCAATTTCTCGTAGAAGTTGATTTTCTTCCATTTTTTCCCATTAAAAGATCCCGATACAGAAACGGAGATCTTCGAAATAATATTTATCAAACGTTAAAACCCCCAATCTTACTGCTGTTTATTTGTCTTCAGAGCGGAAAAAGAACTATCTTTATCTCTTGTTGATGCTGAATTATTTAAGAAAGGACCTCGATCTAGGTTCCCTGTTCACAAATGAAACGGACTCAGGAGGAACTGAGGCCTAGTAACAGAATAGTGACAGCTAATTTCAGAGCTATCGGTGGTTCAAGGGGACTAATCCTGAACAACTGCAACTATAACCTAATTTGAAGGGAACCTTCAATTGTTAGTTCCCAATAGGATGAGTATCTTTCAGAGCATAAGGTTGATAAATCTTGCCGTTCTCCCATTGCTTTTGAGCCCTTTCAACTTATCTTGTCCCGAAATTCTCTTCCTTTGCCCTTCATTTAAGCCGCTTTCCTCGAACGCTTTTTGAAGGTTTTATGCCTTCTTACGCCTTTTAGCTCTCACCTTATTTATGTATTCCATCCATTGTTTTATGATCGTAGTCTCCTCGATTGTCTCACATATTTTATTCCCAGAATCACTTCTATTCGATCGCGAACGCACATACATCGTTTAATAGAGAGTGTACCATCTATATCGAGGATTCTCGATTTTAATCGAAGATAAAACTGTACTATCTCGGTGTAATCGCCAGAGGTAATTCTAGTTTGTTAGTTTTCAATCTAATGCATTCAATTTTTAAATTAATTAATTCCAAGACAGCTATTAAAGAAACAGTGTCTCGATAATATTACGATATTAACGCTATTCTACCTACTGATATTTTAAATTTATAGTTTTTTCTATGTTTATAACAAATCTTTAATTTTTTATAATTTTTCAATATTAGTAGAAAAGTATAACAGAGAGTAATGATTGTTGTAATTATGTATTTTTTGTAATAATTGTATATTATAATGTTGTAATTGTGAGTAATTGTCACAAATTACGACGGTGAAATTCCAATATAATTGAACGATCTTTTTAAATATTGAAATTTTTTGCCATAAATAATGACTGGCAATTAAATCTCAGGAAAGTAATTAAATTTAAATCCATACTCCTTGTCACACACCGAAAGGCGGCTTGGAGGGTACGTATGTAGATGTAGATACCCTAAGAGAAATAAGAATTTGATGTCAGACAATATTAGCAGCAACTGGATATCTGGATGAGTAAATATTATGCTTAAGTTGATTAATACCAGATTTATTTCACTGAAGATCAATTTTTTACCTCTTATTTTAATTTCAAATCATCATTTAAATATTACTTTCGTTGGAGGAAATAATACTGGCTATTCTTTCTATTATTCTTTCAGTTGCCTGTATTTATCTTCGATATAATATATATTTATACAATATGCGTAGACATTCACAAAGAGAAACAAACATTTCGTCGATTTTAGAGGAAACGATTAAGTAAAACAGTGAACTTCTGAAAATTTCTCTTTCCCTTTAAAACTGATAATGAGGCAGAGAGCAAGGTACTGAAACTCTGGATTCCTTTAGTAAAGTCCAGATACGATTTATGCCCAAATGTTTCTCCACACCAAGTTACTATGGTAGTATCGTGATTCCCTCATAAAATGTTAATAATTAAACATTTAATGATTAGAGTAGTATTCTAGATATTGTTTCTTGAGCGCGATAATTAAATACACGGAAAGAGATTTATTTAATAAAATCAAATAAAATATTTCCCGTCATATCATCATTTCTTAAGGAAAAAGAAATGACAAAATGGAAAATTATTTTAGTATTATGGTGAGGAAGGCCCAAAAGAATTGCATATTTTTAGTTCTCGTTGAGACTGAAATTCATTATCTACGAGAAATGCTTGAGAAAGGTCATTCTTTCCTCTGATTAAATAATAACGCGAATATTTCGAGTGAATGACCAGGAGATCACCCTATAAAAATTCTTTTTTTTTCAAGTTTCATTCTTTGCTCGTAGAATTTCGTGTGGCCTTACTCGTTTCCTTTAACTCATAACATTTCCTACCATCACTAATTTCCCCCTATTATAAACTCAGTACGCACAGGCTCCATTTCAAAGATATTCCAGACGTAATCATTTCTTAACGTTTCAATGCAACCTGCTTGAAACACTTTTCTTTTCTCCTGCTATAACACCTCACGGTCAAACGGTTCAAAACGATTTCCATAAGCTGCCATAAATTTAAATAATGAACGGATTAGGAAAATGTAATACTTAATGCAACACTACACTTGCCTCGTCAGGTACGTTAACGTACACTGCTTTAAAAGCATCACTTACTCATTCTTCTCTCCCTTAATGCTCGCCCTTAATGCTTTCCACTCCGCTCTTCTTTTCTCCTGTCCTTCGTACATTTCGTCCGTTTAATCCTTGCTCTCCCTCGAGCGGGAAAAATACTCTTTTTTTTCCTCACTTCGCGCACCGGAGAATCTCCGCTCCATCCTTTCAAAGGTTTTTCTTCCTCGGGAATATTTCAAAAGCTCACGCTCATGTCTCCTCCGATACAATATCATTTCTTCGCCCCCGCCCCCGAATTCGAGGGACACTACTACGACGTGCCTCGATTCTATAAATGAAAACCGATGAGGAGGAAATAACGCGATTTATTTCATACGTGGAAGATTACGTTTACCGGAAGGATGCAAAACGTGTTCCAAGTTTAGGATTTAAACTCTCGAGAGCAAAGAATATCTCGTGTTAATAGCGTCATATCCGGTTCAAATAACCAGGCAGAATGGAACATACCTTTATAAAGGAGAGGTCGGGCCTTGCGCTTTCATGTTTTTCCCGTTTGAGAGGTAAAGTATAGGATAAAGCAAAGAAGAACAAATATCTTATATTTAGTAATAATCTGGACTGAATCAGAGCTAATTTTAAATACGGCCCACACTTAAAATTGACAGATGTTTCGAACTCGGGACCCCTGGTTAATGGTATGCCGACCATTACGCATCAGCGGACCAATAATTACTACGATTAAGAATAGCCAGCAATGCCAGGAGACGATATGGAAAATTTCTTTAATATAAATAATTATTTACTTGCATCTTATTTCTGAAAGGTCAGAGAATTTCAGAAAATTTCTTTCAGGTCTTTGTTATAGCTTCTTCCTACTTTGAGTCATTTTCTATTTACTGATTTGAAAATTGGCCTACTTTTGAATTTCCGATGAGTGATTCGTTTTATTCTGATAGAAACTTTTCTTTACGAGAGCTTTAATCAAAAGTTGCAAATCGTATAATTGTTCTATAGCATATCAATCGGCATTTGGGACTTATCCCTCATATTCATCGTTACATGTGAGCCTTCCTGGGGGGTAAAAATGTAAATTCGTAAATAATAAATTATGAGTTATTCGTAACATTTTTTAAGGAAATGTCTTTACTCGTATTTGAAATTGATAGTCTGAAGGAATTTGTTGAGATTTGGTGGAGGTTTATGCAATTAGTTATTAATGGAATATGGATGAATTTCATCGTGATATCGATTTGAGAATTTAATGAATGAGGCACTGAATTGTCGAAACAAGCTATAATTAGCAACACATAATGATTTGTTGCTTTTTAATTTAAATATAGGAAATAGTTGTATATCCAGGTGAGAATATTGGATGAAATTTAAAATCATAAAGATACGGTTGGAAAAAGTAATGAATACTTCAAAAAAGTCTTTCAATTTTATATAGCTGCAGAATCCATTTCTGTTGTCCGCTCCATGTAGCGCTGAGAGTATAACATACAGGATACTCAAGTTTCTCTACGAGAAACTACCGATATGAGTAAACTTTTTTATTGATTTACTGGTCAGAATGTGTAATTTAGTTTATGAGAGCCAAATTTTTTATAAGAAAAATGCTTCTCTGAGCTCTAAGGCATTCGAAAAATAATATTTATTTTCATATATTTGAAATAGTTTCGAAAATACAATTTATAATAGAAGATTCATAATAATAGAAAGGAATTCCAATACAACGTGGTAATGGATATGAAAACTCTTTTTCAAGAATTGGGCCACTGTTTAGTAGATGTGACAGAGATGTCTCATTCCCTTTGTTTAAAGAAAACGTCTGACCGTTTATCTTAATAACCATTAATATTTCCTTAATCAATTTGTCACCTACTAAAGAAACGATTTAAGTAATATGAGATAATACATTTGTTTGATGTTTTTACTGATGAGAATGCAGATATCTAACTGTATAATGAGTTATTTACATGATTAATTATTATGACGATTTTAAATCTTAAAAGGTTTCTGATTGAATTATTGAAATATCCAACTTATAGCAAAATTTTGTTATTCAAAAGCAAATAAATAATCTGCGTCTAACGAAATTAGCAAACAAGAGTGATACTATTCGTATTTTTTTCTTTAGTATATACATATTTCAAAAATACTAATGTCATTATTTTTAAGCCACGCCTTATTTATATTTTGATTTTTCGAGGGGATGGAAATTGTTTGAATGACCAATATTGATAAGCAGCTATATTAATAACCATTATTATGTAGATTTAATTCATGTAATCAAATCTCCAATGAAATAAACATTTTTTTGAAATTTCTGTTTATTTAAGCGTGAACTTTCACTGCTTTTATTTATTTTGAACTTTTACTGCTAAGAAAATCTTTCCAATAAATTTCCACCGATACCTGAAATCTGACATACATCTCCTTTGTAATTATAAATCTCGAAGGAACTGATCTATCATTCAGGAAGACCTACTTTTAGACTGGCATTGGTATCCAGAACTAACTTTAACACCAGCTACTTATTTTTACGCCAATCTTGTCAGAATCTCTGCCGATGACTAGAGGTGTCAATGAATGCATCAGGAAAAGGTTGATAAAATCATTGATGTGGTGTGTGTTGCTGTATGGGTGTGGAGTGGAGCTTACGAAAGGAGGACATCGAAAGATTGGAAGCCTTTAAGATGTGGGTATGGCATAGAATGGAAAGAGTAAGAAGGTTTCATAGAAAAACAAACACAGAGGTACTAGAGGTGGTTGAGGAGAGGGTAATAATTGAAGTAATTACGCGTCGACAGAGAAAATAGGTTAAATATTGAAGGGAGAGGGCTTGCTGGAGAATATAACTGAGGGTAGAATGAAAGGGAAAGGACAGAGTGGAAGGCAAAAGGTGTTAGATGACATAAGAGTAAACGGTGGGGTAAGTTACCAAGAAATGGCATTGAATATGTAATAGTAAGGCACATGAACATACCGGAAGGTAGAATACTTATGTATGTATGTCTGAATCTCCTTCGTTTTTAACTTGGTATTTCCCGTAATCGATTCGTAAAATTTCTTTCATAGTACACGTACCAACATCGCACGAATCGCTAGCTCCATTTTCTACTGCCGCTCTCCTAGAATTGTTTCGTTCTCTAAAGTGATTTCGCTCTTCGCACAAACGCAAGAGCTAAGTAAACAATTTTCCGTTGAGAGAAGCTCAAAAAGGCAAGAAAGTGAAGGGGAAAGGAAGGGAAGACAAGCGGAAAGGGAGAGAAGGAAAGGCAATGGAGTGGAAGAGAAGGTGGGAGGAGGACGGAGTTATGGCAGACAATGACAGGAAGAGGACGTGGAGGTGTGGGTTTCCAAATCGATGGAGTAGACTACAAATTGACAAATGGATGTACAAGAATACTCTCTTTCGGAGCAAATTGAAGCAAAACTCGTTCCGAAAACGAGAAACTGCAACGTCGAATTACCGATCCAAAAGCCCCATTGTTATTCTCTCTGCATAGGTCTCGGATACCTCGAAAAAAGATTTAGCGAGTGTTTTCAGTTCAGATGCGGAAATTTAAGAAGCTCTTTTATTCGTGAGATGTTCGTATTGGGCTAGTTTTACAAAGGGATTCACGATTCGGCGTACCTCACGTTGGATTTATTTCCGAATGTGAATTATCCTGTTATCGTACCGCATTCAAATGGAAAAATGACTTTAGAAACTGAACCCGTTGAAGTTTGAATGGACGCTTTAATCAAGATCTTAACTAATCACCCAGTACGAACCTTTACACGTATATTATTTCAACGCTTGATTCTAACAGATTTAAACTGTCTTTTATTCTCTCAATGATTTTGTATTCATTCAGGACAACGTTTAATTGACGGTATATCGAAATTTCAAGGAAATAGAGAAGTGCTTATCTACCAAATTAATTTGATTGACAGAATGATGGCAGCTTAACAAATCGGCTCTTTACTTATTGAATTAATTAGTTGAGTTTCGATATTAATTTGAATTATTAGAATCAAGTTCTATGGCTGAGTAAATTAATGAATTAAGGTGTGGATGACTTTTAAAAAGATTTTAAATACTCCATTAATATATTTGTTTTTAATTATAACAAAGAATAAAATAAAATCAAAAAATAATTAAAAAACATAAATAAGTTTTTAACCCTTAATACGTGTAGATCAGCCAATTTTGTATTCTCTTTTTTAGAAACTGTTTAAAAACCTTAATTCGCTATTCAAAAATAATTCATAACTAATTAAAATAATTAATAATTAGTAATAATAATGACCATAATCCGGAATAACGGATATCTCTATTGGCCTCTCCCGATGGTTTTCCTACTAATAGTTCATTTTGCCATTTATGAGATTGTTATTGATGCAGATATCTGTATCAACTAATATATAAATATATGTATCAACTTGGTTTAATTGCTACGCATTAAATATGTGTAAACGCTTAGTGTCGATGGAATATGGCAGTCATTCGAATATGACATTAGTTTCTCCAGCGAATCGATTTAAAAGCAATACATTACAGCCTTTATAGTGGATGAAAGGCAAAATAGGTCACCTCTGAATCTTCGTAAGAATTTCGTCTTTCTGAACAGAATGACAACGCCATCAAGTCTATCAATCACCAGTGAGCTTCCGCTCGTTTGGGAGGAAAGTGTCTCCTCGACTTTCGAAGCGATCAAATAAATTCAACTCCCCTCGATAGCCACAAATTGAAACCTATCTCTCCCTAATAGCTCATAGATCATCTTTCTATTAGCCACTCTCATTCTCCTAACCTCGATGACACTTCCGCCAGACGATAATTCCGCGACTGTCTCTGCAGAGAGAACTCCGAAATAGATCTCTCCCCCCACATTACATCCGTTTTCCATGTTTATTCTCCTCTCGTCCCCACTCTCTTACTCGTGGGAAATAAACTCTTCGCTCTGTAAGGAATTCTCCGTATAAATAAGTTGCACCGTTCCACCCGAATGCTTTGGTGGATGTCTACCGAATCAACTACGCAGCAACAACCTGTCTCGTCCATTCTCCTGCAACGATATTAATCCCTATGTTCTTCCGAACGTCTTGCCCCATTCCCCTCTCCCTCATTCCTCCTACGTCACATCCGTAAAATAAGAAATATAAGGGATTGGATTTAGACGGGAAAAGAGCTGGCGGAATAGGTGGGAAGGTATTTTAACAGCCGAAGCGCGAAATGTCTCCACAATGTCTCGAGGGTTTCGAAAACGTCTCCGAATGAACAGATATCAAATGGAAGAAAGACAGAAGGGTTCCTAGTTTCGCCGTTCGCTTGCGTCAACAAAAGACTAACGCTAGCCTCTCGGAAAAGGTGGAGATGTTCAACTTCCCTCCTGAGTTTTTTCCGCGTTTTTTTGTGGAATTATCCTTTCCCTCCTTGAGGAACCTACAAAGAGCTCAATTATTTCCGGCTTAAATTGAAGATGTGAAGAGGATAATTGAAAATCGACCTTGAAAGGCAAATATTCAAAAGGCGCGTCTTCGGATGCATTGGGAGGAATTCATTCGAGGTATTTCAATTACATTCCCTTTGTTCTCTGAGTCCCACTGCTCCTGAGCGAAGGCTGCGAATTCCTGAACAATTCGAACAGTGACTGAAGCTGTGATTCCGTTTGTTCACTCCATAGAAGTAATATTTATTTGGTCATGTAATGATATATATATATAAACTATACTTCATGACCAAATGCATATTGATAAAAGTCAACTCGATGTTACTTATGTTTCAAATAGAATCAAAAACATTCACATATAATGCAATAGTAGTGATTAATCAGATATGTACTAGGAATGACATAAAAACCTATTCTTTAGGTTACTTTTAATAACAGATCATATTCAGATTCGCTTCTATATATTAGATTCGTTCCTTCATTGTATGAGATTGCAGGGCTCTCTTTTAAGCTCATTGCGAGTAATTCGGCATATATTAGAATGAATAGTAATAGTACTAAAGTGCTTCGACAGCTTAGGTCATTTCGCCATTTTCGCCCTTAGGTTATTTTTGTCACGTACGCCTCCATAGGGAATCGAACTCTTGTCAGAATCGCTCTCACCGAAGTCGAACGCGTAGCTCATTGGCTATCCAGAAGCCAAATTAGGATGAATGTATTGAATGTAAATATAGGAACTTCCGGTTATATATGTTTGCTATATTTAAGTAGAAATATGAGGATAATTGACCATAAGTATTTATGCGAATCAATTGAACTGAGTTGCATTAAACACAGGAAATCCGCTTAGAGTGATTATGTACATAACATAAAACTAGTGTTATACATACATATATAACGGTGAATTATTCAAGATCTTATCCATGAATTTTAAACATAATTACGTAAAAAATAAATCATTAATAGCTGGATAAATCGCACGATTCTTAACGAAGGATATTTTGCCCTCATTTATACTTTTCCAGGCACCGAAGAACATTTCAAAGAATTTACATCATAGTAGTTTTCGTCATTTCAAAGAAATACTTCAGTGTATATAATGTGACGAATTAATCAGTTGTTAAATTACATACTATTAAATATTTAATGTTTAATTTCCTTATTTTTCTAATATTTAAAATTTGTGCTGCGGCACTCACCTGAGATAACATGATCAGCCGATCTTTTGCTCCTCAAACTGGCAATGGTACTCTTGGGCATCCGTAGAGGCTGAAATTTAGAAAACAAAATATGTTAATTATGTGTTCATTTTCCCTTTCGAATATCTACACATGTATGTAAAATACTATGTGATTGACTGTTTGCCTAAAATTCAAGAATCGAACGTCGCCCCAAGTTCAGATTAGAACATTATCAGATGTTATCCCTGTGCAGATGATAGGCTACTTTTCATGGACATAATTGTCCCAGTTCAAACACAATCAAGTCAAAGCGTTCTCATTAGCATTACCTGTTTAGCTCACTTCAATTGTTTTTAGCTTAGTTTCGTTTGTTATTTCTTTTTAAGTACCAAACAATCATCGTGCGAAGCCGAAGAAAGTACCATTAAGACAGGTGATTTGATATATATTTATATTCATTCGCACCGTGGATCTTAGATTCCCGAAAACAAGTGCGGGACTTGAGCCGCGCCCAATTCTAAATAATGAGTTCGATACCGAACACATTTCGCTGTTACGGGTTGCGTTGATTGGAAAAAAAAAACTTCCGACGAAGTTGGCGACCCTCTAATCCCTGAAGTATTTGAATCCGCGACCCTGAAGTTGGCGAACGACACCCCCCCCACGAAGCCACTATTCAACTCGGTGGAGGTCAAAAATAGAAAATTTTGAAAAGATTCCTAGGCCTTGGCTAAAGCGCGCTTTAAAATGTACACTTGCCAAAGTTCGATTCTACGTGAAAAGTGAAAGCACCAGCTTTTTCAGTTTAAAATGTTCTCTCTTTCATGAGAGGAGCATCATTAGAATTGATCCTGGAAATCGACCAATTACAAAAAGCTATCCATCCCAAAGGTCACGAGTAAATTATTTTATCTCGAAAGGCTTCTAATTGGGAGTTAAGCATTAAATAATCATGAGGTATTCAAACTATCCAATTACTACAGTAAATCACCATTATTCACATTTTCATCTCTATCTATAATTTACGCCGTGCGTTAAAATATTGGGAATTATAGATTTCCACACAGAAATTAAATATTTATACACGATTTTAAATAGTTCAGTTAAAATCTCAGTGAGTTTGCTATCATAAAATTCTTTACTTGTGCTGAACATTTTATGCAGACGTTCCAAGAGCATCGCACACTTCCAAATACGTCTAAAAGCAGAGTAAATAATCTTCTTATGATGTCAGTTATACTGAAGGATGAAAGGAATAAACGACTGCCCAATGATAATGACCTATAATTATGCATATATTATGTATACTGATATTATTTAGCATTCATATGTTCTTGATTCATTTTCGCCCTTATTTCATGCTGAAATATTCAGTGAAATATGTAAATAATTCGATTACAATTTTACAGCTTTGTCAATACCACGAATTTGACTAAATTGAAGTATGATGTTGGTTTAATGTAGTCTTCATATCGACAGATCATATATAAAGAAATAGAGAGTAGAGAGGATAGATTAACCATGTCGATAAAATTATGGTAAAATTATGAAATGAAACTATGATTGGCAATTAGAACTAAATTTAGACAAATTCGCAGTAGTTAATTTCTTCGAAAGAAAATCCATTATTAAAGATTATCCGTACAGTCTCCGTGGGATAAACTTATTAACAGTAGAGTCGGTGAGATATCTTGGAGTAACTCTAACGAACGACTTAACATGGAGTACCCACATCCATAATATATGCGGAAAAGCACTTAAAAACTCGGCTTCGTTACGAGAATAGTCGGTCGGAGCGAAAAAAAGTTATTTGTTATTTTGCGTTAGTTAGACCTCATCTTGAGTATGCGTGTAGTGCATGGGACCTTGCCGGTAAATTTTGTATTCGAGAATTAGAAAAGGTGCAGCGAAAGGCGATGCGTTTTGTAAATAATCGCTACGATAAATCAGTCAGCATCACTCAGATGCTTCAGGACGCAAAATGAGAATATTTAGAAGTAAGAAGATTTCAACAAATGAATAATTTACTGGGTAAATTTAGAGAAAGCACGTCCGGAGATGATGTAGCCGATATAATGCGTTCGCCATGCTATATATGCCGTTCCGATACTGCAAAAATGGAACATGACTGTTAACGAATTATAGGTTTAAAAACACTCAGTAAGCCTAAGAACACTCCGTAAGCCGTATTTCGGCAAGCGGAATTCGCGCTAAGAGATAAATGGGAAGCTCCGGATTGCCGATTTCTTGGAAGTCCCAATGATCATTTCAAGGGCAAAGCCTCCATCGTCAGGGGGTCTCCACAGAGGAAGTCCTTCCTTTGTGGAGACCGCCCTCGAAGTTCTTCGAAGTGTTCTCTAAAATACGAAGGGTTTAAGAGTTTGTCTTCTTATTTTCGGCAGGTGATGAGAGGACTAAATGTAAAACACCGAAAGTCCAAAATACGAGGAAGTTAAATTTATTCATCAATTCCAACAATAATTTATACTGTGCTGTTCAATCCGTCCTAAATGTGCATTTAATTTCGTTTTCTGCCACTTTCTCACTCGTACTAACACATTTTTCCACAGTGCAATCCGTAGTCTAAACTCATGTGATTATATTGTCTATCCCTGCTTCAAATAACTTCGTAGACTCCTTTTACTATAGTCAAGCCTTGATTTAAATTTCCCTCGTGGTTCCACGAGGCAAATCTCCTTCCATCACATGCATCTCCGTCGCTTGCTAAT
Organism: Ladona fulva; assembly: GCA_000376725.2. NCBI lineage: Eukaryota > Metazoa > Arthropoda > Insecta > Odonata > Libellulidae > Ladona > Ladona fulva. The sequence goes on along the minus strand of KZ309125.1, from coordinate 26,331 downwards.
CGCTATTCGCTTAGAAAAGCGCAACGCCTTTGTTGAGATTAGCGTCATCATGGAATGACGTCATTGTCGATTAACTCCACGCAGGAACGGCTTCGGTCCCTGTTCACGTCACCCTCCCCTTTAACTCACTCCTCCTTTTCCCTAACTTGTATCAAACCCTCCCATATAATTCGTCCTCGGGCGTTTGGCGTTACCGGTAATATAGTTATCCTTTCTATAGAAGCCCTTAACGACGTTAGCATCAGGGATCAGCGAGAAATGCGTTGGCGAGCAGTTTTTCCTGGCCGTTGACAGTCCTCTGACCGACGGCATTCAATGTGGGTTCGATTCTCAGCGCGGTTCGTTTTCCCCCAAATCTGCGGCAGAGTCGCATAGGCAGTTATTGGATGGAATGCAATTATCTAAGGCAGCGATGCAACATTTCCCGGGAAAGGTATTAGAAGGAAGGAAGGATAACTTCATTTCTCTCGGGTATTCAATTGAATCTTGGTGCCAACCGAGTTTAGACATGTCAGTTACTTTTAATAGGCTGACGTTTAGCACGGAAATGATACGGCTAAAGATGGAAACGCCATATGTCTCGAAAATTATTTTTCTCGTCAACACTTAGGAAAGGGTCTTTTCTTAGGAAACTGACGGCAAATTCTCTTCAAATTCTGTAAAAATTTGTATTTTCAACGGTAATATTAAATTGAATAAAGATTTTGGAAGGTTATATGCAAACCTACATTCCAAAATCCCAAAACAGGAGCTCATTATCACTTATATGGCTGTGATTGCCAAAAAGAAATTCGTGAAAAATTAGAGTATCTCGTCTCAGGAGCGGATTTAAGATATCAGAGGCTCCCACTTAAGAATTATGAGTAACATTCAAAATTTTCATAAAGTACACAAATATAAATCCCATAAAAATCTCGGTTGCTTCGCTACGGCATGAATAAATAAACAAGTTCTGAATTACAATGTGTAGAATTTTTATAAAGTACAATGAATGTTAGATTGACCTTTTTACGTCATATAGTGACTTAAGCAATGTAATATATTCTATAACATATTACGTAAACTTACTCAACAAATATAAAATATTTTCTTGAAGCGGGCATCCAGAACAATTTGTTACTAATAATTTATTAGCACTCTTGTCTTATTGAGGCCCTCATATAGGGTGAGGCCCTCAGCTAGCGCCTTATTAGAAATCCGCATCTGTCTCGTCTAAATACAGTCTCGTCTAAATATAATGTCTTTAAATACTAAATTAACCATGCATTTTATTCGTGCAGGAATTAAAACACCAAAACTATCGACAACCAGTTGATGCTTTGGGTTCATTTTGGATTTACTTTGGGATCGAAGTACGTACAGGACGTGAATAGACCCTTTTCATTACTTCACGTTGTCATCAGTGATCATTTCTAATCCATGCATTTTATTAACAACTACGGGTAATGCAAACTATTGTTTATTGATTGAACGTTCAGTTTTTGCATATGTTGGCGCTTGCACCCCGTACAACACGCCATAATTCGGCTTGCAGGGTACATAGTTGTGGCTGTAATACTTAACTAATCCTGATGCAAAATTCCGTGTGTGGACATGATATCTTATTCTGTTTACTCCGTTTCTGTATTGCAAATGTTGCTCGAAAATGGAAATTTAAGCCCATCGATGCGATCAGATTTTATTTTCGAAAGCCATTGGCTCTTCTCATATCTAATATTTACGCTCATTCATTATTTCCAACGTAGTTTTAGAGTTTCTGAAAATTCGTGTAATTTTCATCAAACCGTTATAGTGAAAAGGACAGGATTACTTAAAATTAACGTTAATGGAAAATAAATTTATTGATAAGCATTTAGATAAGTATGGCTGGGACATAATGACGGCTGAGCTAAGCCGAAAAAGTGATCCTTTTCTAAGTTTTAAGTGATCCTTTTTTATCTGTAACTTATTTATAGTTCCTTCTCAAATAAATTTCATCGTTGCTTTTCATCTAGTCATTCCTGCCGCAATTTAGTTTAATGACGATATAAAATTCTCGTATTAACAACAGCATTCGTCCGTTATTAACAAATTATAATATCCTAATAACTAATAATACAGTGGAACGCCATCTAAAAATGGAAAATGCGAACTGCGTTTGGCAATTATTTTTACCAAATTATGATAATGATTTCCGCATTGCATAACTGATATCTGTAACCTACAAAAAGAAGGAATTGTCGTATCTCATTAAAAGGTAATAAAATGATTTTAGACCACTATAATTTCCCAATTTAAATATATTGAGGTCTTTCGTTGAAAGTAGGTTGCCATTCATAGTTATCCATTACGCCAAAATTTTTATTTCAATTTTCCAAATGAAAAAGCCTAATCCAGCGTCTAAATATGCATACTGCCGTTGATTATATTGGAGTGCCCAATACATAGGAATTTAAGTACCAAACTGTGTGAAAAACGAGATATATGCTACAAATAGTATCTTAAACTACTTATTTAATTTGTTAGCTTCTTGGAAGGTGTGTGAGCACCCTGAAGCCTATTTTCTGGTCGGTTAACATCCATATAGTTCACGGAAAAGCGAATTTTCGGAAGGAATAGCCCTATCATATATTTACCATAATTATCTCGTAGTGGCTCATCGGTTTATGGAACCAAGTGGGAGATAAAATATCGGTGTATTTCGAGAAAATATTACCAAAGATGTAATGAACAAATTCAACCTCAGTTTTAATCTTCCAAGGATAGTGGGTTCGACTCCCAGCTGTGTCGAACTTTCCGTTTATTCACTTGGTTTTCTTATTTTTTTTCCTCGGACTACACCCATATAATGTTTAGATGCATTTTGAAAACACTTACCGACAATCGTAACAATTTTGAGAATGTTGAAAAGGAAATAACATAGCTCGGAAAAGAGGTGAATCCAAGGATAAACTGGTGTGAAAAGTTGCGACTGGGACTACCTGCCCGGAAAGTGGGAGATCTGGGTTCGTGTTACAGTCATGTCAAATTTTTACACCTGTTTATCCTATCGCAGCAATAATTTAGAAAAAATACTTCCAAAGGGCGGGCCTTTTCCATTGAACGAATAGTACAATATTTTACTTGGTCCAAACTTTAATAGGGCCCAGAGAGTGAAGATCAGCAACTTTTGTGGACTTTTTTTTTCCTCTTACCGATTATAAGCTAGAGGAAGCCCATTTTCAGCAGCTGTTATATTGTTTCGAATATGGAAAGATTTATTTTTCCAACTCCTTTATTCACGAAGTGCTCTGAGAATGACCAAGAATTTAGGTAATCAAGTTCATCTCATACTTTTCCCGTTCCCCACGTCTCCTTTTCGGGATAAATGTATCTAGCCTCAAGAGAGCCTGTTTATGTCCTCTTCTTGGCGAAGCGAAGATCTAAATACGAAGCTCACCTTTCATGGCATCCACAAGATAGGAACCCTTTTCAACCCTTTCTAAGGAGGAGCCTTCCATTGTTTTCAGGATGGGTAATGGATGTTGAGATGAAAGACCGAAGCAACGAAGGATATAGGGGAACAGAAGCCCTAAAGCGGTTAGATCAGGAGCGGCAATTTCAGAGAGATCGCTCTGGTGATATTGGGTGGTTCAATACCACTTCAGCGAATGAAGTCGAAAAAGAGGTTATTAGCTATGGAATCGATAAGGGCTCATCGCAGGTGCAGAAAGTGAAGCGGTAATGGCGAAGTCCTTTGCCGGATTACAAAGGACGACGGAGGAAACGAGAGAGACCTTTTTCAGAGTATGGTCATTATCCTTGTTACTGAATTCGGCCGATTTCAGGTTCATATATAGAATCTGTTGGAGGAGACATAATCATCTTAACCTTTGCTTGAAATATTATATCAATATACATCTACATAGGTAACTTACCTTATATGGGTATAAGTCGCCTTTCGGCGTGTGGCAGAGGGTGGATAAACCACGACTTTTGTTCCCTAATGGTTTACTTTCGCATATCGCTCGCGGAAAGAAATGAATTTTCGAAACGACTAAATCTAATAATATACATTATCCTCGTGTATTTTTAAATTGAAATAATTTTGGGATTGCCATAGCAACCCTCGCTGACTGGTACAAAAAGTTCCTGAGAATTGCTTCTTTTGGTAAACCCTCGGTGGCAAGACCAAGTATTATGGAAGAGGCCAAGGGAAAGGAATTTCAACTAATGTAAATAATTTTCATAAGACAGGATTATCGCAAAACATGTTGATTGTCTTGGTGATTGAGATACGTAGATAGTTATTTTATTTGGGGAGAAAAATATTAAATATGCATTATAAACCACAAGCACTCAGAATGCCTTGTTGCCTGAATGTTACGAAGGTGTATTTACCGATAATTCTCGTAAACTAATACCCGCGATTGGCGAGATAATGTTTTTCTCTCCATATGTTACGCTAATCTTCTACAGCAATATAAGGGATAACCATGAAGATATTTTGCTGAAGGTTCCTCATTGTTATGCTCGATTAAAGCTTCCACTTCCCGCAAGTAGCCATACTTTAAGATGGTGTCTAGATTCGCATCTCTGCCTACTATGAGATAAACTAGGGTAATATACGGAACGTACGTCTAAAATCGGATGATAGCTACATAATTGTATACGTCCGTCTCACAAACTTCGACACTAAATGTCCGTTTTCGCCAATCACTATCACTCCGCACTATCACCATATCCTCGCGTGTTATAATCCTTTGCATAATATGGCGGTGGATAGGATTTCACAGTTTGAGGATAGATCGTAGGAGTATTTACTTCGTCATTTCTTAAACACTTATTCTAGCTGTAGAAGGGTTACGGTTGAGCTCATTTGATAAATCGACGGCATTCTGAGATAAAATTTTGATCTTTAAATTAGATTCGTGGTTTCGACTACGTTTCAAATGGAGCATCTTGCTTTTGCACGTTTCATACGATCCTATTGGTATCGCACCAAGTCCTATCTGTATCACTCTTTGACAGGGTGCTCAAACCTTGTTTAAATGGATGGAATTACAAAAATGATCCATTCGGATCACTATTTAAGGTCACTGTGATTATTACAAGGTTCCTTTGAATTCCGTTCTACTTCTAAGCGAAAATCATTGTATGTAGGATATTCATTTAACTTGGGAAATTGCTAAAATACTTTGAGAGTCACTCTTTATAGGGAAGGGCCGATTTAATTTTAATAACTTCGAATTTAGAAAATTCGAACAGAAATTTTTCCGAGATTATTTCCCAAGTACACATTTTTATAATTTCGAAGATTTATTTCCTGGAATTCAATAATTGCAATTAAACACAACCTTTCCTCGGAAAGGGAATAAGAGGATGTTTAAAATCCGTGCGTATATTTCAGATCATAAATTCCTTTAAAATTATCGAGGATGAATTTTCTATTTCCCTCGGCAGTTTAAGGCGATATTCATTAGAAATGCATGTATGTTTAATGAGGAAGACTTTAGGAAGATAATTGCAAAATCATTTGATGAAAATATCTCAGTAAAATGTATGTTTTTAGTTCATTATTAACATTTGATTGATAGAAATTTGTTATTTATACCATAAATGCTTCGAATCTTAAACTTGAAAAATATACTAAGCATTGTATTCAGTGGAACAAATGATAGCATGCAACTACTTTAGGAGATTGTTTGATTTTTTTCAAAAATTCATAAAATGGATTCAACTTACGTATGAGACTAAAATAATCAGTCAATCGAAGAAATTTAAGTAAATATCAGCTGTCATTTAATGCGATTGATTCCATATACAGATTTTGCTTCAAAAATGAAATATTTTTCGTCAAACCCCAAGTAAATATCTGCAGTTAGAACTTAAAGTTAATATTATAAAACACAATTGACTTTTGTATTTCAAGTGTTACAGCAGTCTCCATTAACCGGGTCCTGATTAACCGAAGTACCTTATCATCCATAAATACTTATACATATTTGTGTGCTTTGCCTTTTTCACTTACATATAGTAAGGTAGATAATTGCAGAAAATATGATAATTACATCTGGACTATTGACGTATGTATATATAGTATGAAGGAATGGAGAAATGTCTTATTTAAAAAAATTACACCGGAGTGATTTTGTAAATACATCGTGCAACCGCGAGGCATGAAAATCTCGTATTTATTACGTAATTTACGTGCGGAGGACGGCCCTCCCGTATTATTCGAGTTTCCGATTATCCAAGGTGGCCCTAGTCGACATTGACTCGGATAATCGAGTCTACTGTACTAATTAATATTAGTAGTATGAATTTTATCTGGGGAATATACAGTGTCATGGAAGTAAGAATTCTATGACTAAAAAAATTAAAGAAATGATGAAATCCATGCACAGCGACAACTTTGCGCATTGCAGCTAACTTACGGGTTCCTACCAGAATGATTTGAGAATTCCTGAAATGAATATGCCCAAGCGTGGCTTCGTAGAACTCAACACACATTTTAAAAGAAAGAACACTTCGTAATTCCCACAGCAATCTTTTGTTGGTTATTTCAGGTTCGCCTTAAGATGTCAACTAGTCAATACAAATCTTCTGTAGAAATTACGAAGTGTTCTTGCTTTTAAGGTGATTGGGAATCCCTACTTAGCAGAGTGTGTAAAGAAGGCAAGATGTGGATGATAAATGACTCAGTAACATTAAATTATATTTCAAATGAAAGATACTGTCTTAGGCGTCGCTTTGCGGAATTTTTTCAATATGACGAAATAAGAAATACTATTGTAAATTCCACATAAACTTTAATGTTCGACGGCTTTCGTCGCCGTGAGACCTCATCAGGCTCGGGACGTGTTTGAATAAAATTATTATTCATCTCCACCCTCTACATTTTTATTACTCAAATTTGAAGATTCGAAATGGATGAGCGACGCCTTTGATACGTAAGCAGACGAAAACAAATGCACTTCATCTCATTCTTTGCGGTGGTCTTCCATCTCGTAAATCCGAGATTAATCTTCACGCAACTCCCTTTGTCTCGACCTCAGCGCTTCCCCTCTTTCGATAAAATATGTTCGGCGTTAATTTTATTTCGTACGGTCTCCTTTATGTGTTCTCCTGGAAAAAATCCCATCAAATCCCCCGGAAATTGGACTCCCTGTCAACTTCTTTAGGCTCCTCAAGAACGTCGTAAAGCCAATAGCCTAGAGGACTTCCATAAACTCCGTCTCGCCCTTCACATCAACCCCGTTCCTCGTCACATTCTTCCCCGTTTTAAAAGCACCCACGGTTGGAAGAACGGCGAGGCGAAGGCGTGGGTGTTGAAAGGGAAGAAGATCGCCCACGACCGCCGCTGATAAGATGTTTCTGCTTCTTCGGTAGGTGAGGAAGTGAAGAGAATCAAAGGGGTCGTTTTCCTATTTCGATGGGCTTAAGTGCGCCGTATTAGAGGAAGGAAGGATGTGATGGTTTGGCTTCGGAGGTCGTGCGGAGTGTAAGTTTTGTAGCTTACAAACGGAGAGGAAACATTTCATTGACTTCGGTTCATTTCCACCAGATGTTCTCTCCGAAATCGATCGTCTAGGCCGAAATCGACATCGAAGATTTATGGGGAAGACGCGTAATACTCTGTCATAGCCGATGCAATACGGTTATGGCGTTCACGATCGACGGCTCAGCGCTCTACGTCAGAGAAAGATACTTTCCAGTGTAAACATGACGACAAATGAAATGGTCTACTCGGTACGAGGAATACTTGTTAACTGGTTAATAAATTAAAGAGTAAAAATATTCCAAATGAATTGGAGGAAAAAAGTACATTTACCTGGTTCTCAATCAATCAACCAAATTTATTTAATAATCTGAATTAATCAATTTCTTTAAAATAAAATCGATTAAATCAGCCTAACTTTGTGAAACTCTATTTCGTCAATGGTTAAAATAAATACGCTTAAGTTTCACAGAAATTAAATATACGAAAATAATGTTTCACAGATATTTCTATGGAACTTTAGCTGTTATTTAACCACTAATATCAAACAATTATTTTATATTGTAGAAAAGAATTCTTTGATTTTTCTAAGTTTGTTTCTTATTTTGTATAAAATAGGAATTTTCCTTCCAACGATGTACTATTCGAAATCGTAGTAATTAAAGATACAAACAAGCGACATTTGGATGGCAGGATTGGTAATGTTTTTTTCCAGGTTGTGGAATTTTTAGGGAAATTAATAACATTCTAATACCAATTTGCAAGCAGTTTCAGGGCTTATTGTAATAACTGGAAAGTTTTACTATATTAACTATCAAAATACACGGTTTCCCTTAAGTTAGCTTTTGAAATGTATTCAAAATACATTTCAAAAGCTAGCTTAAGGGGAAAGAAACACGATATGTTAAAAATTGATTTCACTTTTGTTTAAAGAAAGGCTTACAGTTTTTAATCGTTTGGTTTTAAGTATTACATCTTCCAAATGGTGGCTTCTGTTCACTAAGCACAAAAGTTTAAAAAGAGATAGGTAATTCAGCCGTAACCTGTGTATCGTTTACCGAAATTTCATCTTCCAGCGAATTCGCTCTGGTTAGTGTGCCGACGGAGATAAGTCATACTGGAATGGTTCCATGCGCTGACTGCAGATTCATTTCAAATTCCAGCACCATCTGCACGGAAACCAAACTAAGCGGATAGCACAAGAATGTCGCAGAAACATTCGAACCTGTTTTGAGAATGCGATGGAAACACTCAAAAATATGTCACCTCAAAGTCTCAGGTACTTTACGTCACTTTGTGCTCAACGATATTTCTCCGCTCACTCAGATGGAATATTTCCTTGGATGGTCTTGAGTGCCCTCTTTTCAGCAAAATATTGATGCCAATTAGGAATGGATTTAGTGGAAGGAATCTTGACTTGAGTATGCAAAAGATCCCAGCTTCGATCTTGAGTTCACTCAAAAAGCATACGAAGGAGTTCTTCTTGTGTCATATTGCAAGAACGAAACTTGTTCTGAATTTATCACAGCGCAAGGCAGGTAATAAAATATTATTTAGATTTCAACGGTAATATGGTTGCTTTTTCTGTTGTAATCTAAATATTTCCTATTTTAATGATAAAGGAAATTTTTAAAATGCCAATGAGATCAAATAGACATATAGAAGACTTACATTACTATTTTCACGCCTGATTTTGTTTGAACTTGTTAACAAAGTCATAATTATTTAGAATAAATTTTCTGTCTTTTTCTTTTCTGACTCTTATTAATAACCACAGTTTTGATGGTATATAGAAATTACAGGAAGATTTCTGGAGTTATAATGAAATTCATCTATATATACCAGATTTTTGCATGATAGTTGAAAATGAGTGGCAAAACTTACCGGAATTACTCAGTCACTACAAATGCAATATAAACGATGAAGTTCCTCTTAGTCTAATATTTCTTTTGGTTTTTCGCTTACAATGAAGTCTATGGTGGAAGGCTAGATTTGATGGAAAGACATCATGAGTGACAGCGAAACTTTGTATTTTTCTTCCGAATATTTCATTTACGACCGTTTTTACAAGTTGCTTGCATCTTCAGGTGGAGAAGATGTAGGCATGGTTGTGAAACCGGGTGTATGTTAAACAATCGGTGGAAAAATAATAACTTTTACTTTCTTTCAACTTTGGCTTACTTTTCACATCACTGATTTAGGACGGCTCTAATCGGATTCAAATTCCCTCTTTTATAATAATTTGAATTCACTTGGCGTAAATTCATAACCGCTTCCAGATTTTAATTTTACAAATTTCTGCCGCACGAATCTTTAAAGAAGAATGTAATTACAGTTAATCAGAAACAAACTGCGGGGTAAAAAGGTATTAAATTATACGGAGGAATCATCCAAGCAATTGCTTGCAAAAAGGTTCCTAATTAAATAGGTGCGGTCATTTCTCACGTTGCTTTAGAGGCTCATTCTGTTTCTATTTTTTGTATCGTAAACGATTTCACAGCAAAAGACACGCAATTCATTTTGTTGCTGCCCCACACCTCACAGACGTATCTCATTGCGGTTTAAACGAGAATTTTGTTTTTTTCGTGCGAAAATTAAAAGTACCGGTTCTACATCGCCTAATGGCGCTCTACCACGAAGCTAAGGCCCTCTTGGTAACAGCTTTTCCAGGGGTTATTTCTCAGTCATCTAAACCTCGGTCGTTTTCTTTGTAATTTGTAACGCTATATAGATTAAGGTGCCACTCAAACCTGTTTTTGTATCACTAAGTTCACCAGATGAAGCGCTATACATTTCAATTGAAGTTATCAATAATAAGATTTTTAGCGATTCAACCACTACGAAATATCTTTCGTAATATTCACCTGATGAAAATTTTAATCAATTGCAACCGTCTCTTTCAAGGTTGGTCCAACCATTTCAAAAATATGTGGCGAATGATGTAGAAATTGGCGTTGCCATAACGACTTGCGCCCGAGCAATATCGTCCTTCATTTCGCCGTTAACTCTCTCATTCTGCCGCTGTTTTGACGCTACTTCGATTTCGGATTGAGGACAACCGAACCGCACCCCCGCATTGAACAACTGCGCCGCTGCAGAGTGCTCTCACGTTTGGGCAAATTTGATTTCCTCGCATTACAATGATTTCGAGGTATTCGTCCTTTATGAAGCTTTCGAGTCCACTTTCACATGTATTACCACGTTTGCTTGAATGTTGCTCAAAGTGTTCCGCCAATCAATTGGAAATTGCATAAACATCACTGCAGAATTGCTCAACGAACATATTTAAGCCTCGTGTGAATTATTATATTCTATGCCACCAAAAAAATTGTAATAGTGGTCTCCACTCCAAGACCAAAATTCGTTTAATAAAGTCGTTATTATTATTATCATTATTATCAAATACGCATTTAATATCTATTTTACAGGAAAGCTCATGTGTATTCCATCCAAATAGACTTGCACGTACCTAATCCCTGGTAAAAAACGCTCTGGTCGATGTTAAGAGACAATTAGTGTAAGTATTTTTATAGATTGATTTTAATACCATACTTCGCATACATACAACAGTTTAAAGTCTAAAGATTATGAAAAATAAAACTTCGTAAACTTCCACACTATTTGGTTTTATTTTCGACCGGTTTCGGCGCAAAGGCCATCTTCAGACCTGAAGATGGCCTTTGCGCCGAAACCGGTCGAAAATAAAACCAAATAGTGTGGAAGTTTACGAAGTTTTATTTTTCATAATCTTTAGAATGTCCTTCCACGAAGTACGGCCTTCCATGATAGAATTTATTAGTTTAAAGTCTGTTAAAGAAAAACCCGTTCTCCATAATCGACTCTGATTAGCAGTTACATTAGCTCATGTTGCTTACATACTAATGCTATTTTCCCAATAACATAAGTATTTACTCATTTATATCAACTTCATTGGCATAATATAATCGTTATGCTGAGCAGAGATGAGCGCGACATTTTCAAAGATACTGGACTTTCGATTTAATATGCCGCGTGAGACATCGAAAGAAAAAGTGCTAAAAGAGGTAGGAGAAGGACGGAGCAATTGCTGTCGTAGGAGTCAATCCGTCTGTCATCGCTGGAGATTTAAAATGAAAATTGTTCATTAGATTAACAAACAGGCCGATCAGAAGTGACGAATAGACGAAACGAGACCAGCCCTGAAAGACCGAATTCTGTTTTGAGATGAAAAGAATGGAAAAAAAGAGATGGTTAGTCTGATGAATTGATCGGACGTTGCACGGTCTCCTGAAACGTGATCAATGTTTGCGGATAAATCTCATTTCCAACGTGAATTGCAGAGGTGACACTGCCAACCGGACCACTACTGCCGAGTGGTAGTCCGGGTAATCATTACAAGAGGGAATCTGTTCGTAAAGTTACGTCGAACGGAGTTACTCAAAATATGGATTGTCACAGAAACGTGAACGCGTTATTCCTGAGGAGTGTTCTTCTTCACTAACGATTCCATCGAAAATATAGTATTTAGGGGTAACAAGAATTTAGTCCGATATTTATTAACCACCTTTTGAGAGTAAGCCATGATGTTAAACATATAAGACCAAATGATTGTAAGGTATTGTAAGTGTGAAGCGTCATAGGTATAATCTAGGGGAAGGAACTTGAACATGGTTCTTAAGGAATTACAAGTTAAAAATAATCCAAAAGCCTACCCTCTGAGTGGAAACAAGGGAAAGGAGACGGATTTTCTTAGGAATCTAGAAATAGGCTTCTAGGAATCGCCTAATGCGCATTTCAATCGAAATGCTGTCATCTTCGGAGGGAGAAGAGGTAAAGCTGTTTTGTTTTTCAAAAAAATCAGTAGAATAATTCTCAGAACTGTTAATTTTGTTTTAATTACCAAGTGGGACATAAATAAATGTGAGTTAAGTCCATAACTTTAAATTACAGCTACTTCTAAATGTTTTTATTTGATAAAACGCTTTAATATCCAAATATTGAAATTTATGTAAATGATGATGTTTAAAACATTGAGTGGTTTTCACTACCTACGGTATTGTTGACCGATAGTTTAAATTAAGGACTTCGTACTTCAGGAATAACCAATCAATACTTATCAACTCATTTATTAAGCTCGAAGTTCGAACAAAGCGAATATAATCCATGCAACTTCTCCTCCGCTTGGAGTTTTCGTATTTCCGCATGGTTAGTTATTTTTTGTGATTATTGTGTACGCCGCTAGGTATACCATTAGAGGACTACTTACGAGCAAATACAATAACAAGTTACTCGATGCACGATGTAAATTAAAGACAGAAAAGTAAATTAATTGGCCTTTTTATAAAGAGTAACATATGTTTTCTATGGATGTTGATTCATCACTAAAATGGAAATACATTTAGATGAATATGCAAAAACTGGAAGGTTGGTTTAATTTCTCCGGCGGACCACATTATGGACATTTAGTCATTTGCTGCACAACCGTGGTGTTGAGAGTGCTTGTTGTTTGTTTTAAAATACTGTAATGAAATAAAAATTGACATAGCCACAAAATTGAAGATTCTGGATAATGATGAGAAAATGTGGAATTAGGTTCATTGTTTAATTATTTGAAATATTTCTAACCAGGCATGATGAAAATTTTGTTTTTATGAAGATACTTTTATTGAAATGTTAAATAATCGAATGCGTGTAAGTTTTTGCAGACATTAAATATACGATGCGCGCAAATATTTGCGCGGGATCAACTAGTTTTACTTAATTTTTCTAGCTGAATGTATTCCGAAGAGTTTGTAAATTCTCTCGTTAAATATATTGATAACTATTAAATATTATAGAAAACGGGTAAGGGTGATCTAGCACAAGATGGTGCGCACCCAGGAAAAATCCCAAGGAAGAATGAACATGAAAAAACTTTAACTTTAAAATAAGGATATTGTTTAGGAGTTTAGGAGAAAAATCTCTAGAGTCGTTATTGGTTATTACAGTCGAATATAAGTTCCTCGTGAAATAAGCCATAAGTCATGACCAACATAAGATAACTGTGAATAAGATGAAAGCAATATTTTTTTAAATCTACAATAACGAAATTTCCGAAAATGGTAGAGTTTCCGTTCAGAAATGTGACGAAATGCCGGCTTTTATTTTCGACAGCTTTTGGATTTATCAACGGTAATATTTCGGCTGACAGTCGATGTTTTGGTTCTAATTCAATGGCGACGGAGATATTCCTTTTCTTTAAGCAAACCCTTGATACGATATTCATAAATTATTCTGCTGAGCTATTCCGAGAAATAAATTATGAATGGTAATTATTGTTTGATCGAATATTAATAAAAACGTAGCTTCGAAGAAGAAATTCGAACGTCAATATGTGACCGTACCAGTAGAGGTTTGGTAATTTTCTCGTCTCACGTTCCTCGAGTTTTTCCATATCCCCTTGTCTCCAAAAAAAACAAAAGCACAGCGCTTGTCTTCAGGTCCACCAGAGGCAAGTCACGTTAACCTACGATCTTTTAAGAGAACTGCGCTGCGGATGGAAGAAGCACGCGTGATGCCCACGTGATAAGAGGCCTCAACACTTGGACCTTAACAGAGCTTCGACCTCATTGGCATCGATAGCAGACGCATATCATTCTTGGGCATATCGTTGAGATTTCGATCCGATCAGAGAGCGGAGAGGTACAGTCGAGCCTTGATAACACGAAAACCTCCACATACCAAAGGAGGTCTGCCCCCCTGTGGAAATTAGACGAAGAATTTACCATTAATAACTCGAATTTTCAGCCGACCTTTTCGAGTCATGAAAACCCCAATAAGTTGAAGTCTAGGCGGTCCGACCTGTATATCTTCATTTTTATAAATGGACAACCACACACAGAGGACAGAGTCAGTCCGGTAATTAAAAGTAGGTACACTACTGATAAATGCTGTTTTATTCTTTATGCTGTGGGCAGATATTTTTCTTTTTAATGTTAATTTTTAACGTACTAAATATTACTCATATTTCTCTAAAAGTATAATATTTTTATTTCCATACCCAAAGTAAAATGTATTAGAAAAACTCGATAAGTTGATATTTCGTGTGGATAACTCGATAAAAAAATCTCTCTGTATTACGGGATAGTTTGTGGTTAAATGGAATTTCATTCATTCGAAGAATATCGAAGAATTTTAAAGGTTATGATGCCTTAAGGCATTTGGAAACTGAAGGGACAAAAGGATATTGAAAATGTACACGGAATAGTAATTGTGGACCAAGTGATCTTACTTAGACATGATATCATTCAGAATTATACTTCGTAAATTAGAAAGATATCTGAACTGTCACGACTTTCGAAGGAATCCGATGAGATATTCAATGACAGAAAGGCAGAGTTAATTTTGTTATTAACGCAAGCTTGAAATTGAAAATATACCAAGAATAGCGTTTATACGAACAGCGTGATTTTAAGTCGGGATTTAAATTGCAAAATATATATAATAAAGGAGTCGAAACAGAATTTCTGAAGTAGGTAAATACTCGTAAATCACAGAATTTTAATGGTAATAGAAGACTTTGTTTGTATACTTCCTATTTCTTTGAAACCCTATTATGCGTTCTGCTCGCATTATTATAGCCGTCCACGAGGTAACGCTTTCCCGTATTTTATCAGTTTTATTTTACGTGTTCAAGATATAGCATTTACTTTTCGATGAATAAGATAGCATTAGAGAAGTAACCACCTGTCAGTATAACTCATATATTTATTAACACTTTTCCTCTGTTACTATAACTTGAAGTTATGAAATCCAAGGAAAATTATTCTTTAGGTTAACATGACGATTGATTGAAAGTGTGAATTTTAATGAACATTTATTTTGCTCTTGGATTTAAATAAATAGAGGTAATCCTCAGAAATCATCATCTCGAGTTCCTTTAGAATTGCTGTATTCAAAATTTTTGATTCGACATCTCAGAAAGTAAGATTTCAAAAGCTATTTCATGCTATTAGGGAAGATATTACCGACAATATTTTTATATTATATGATCTACTCGCTTAAGTGAAAATGATACTGAAACAGAAATTTAACCATATTTTCAGTATATATAGTATAACGAAAGCAACTCGGAATGACGTCATTGAAAATGGCGGTTACGACTGTTACCCGCCTTTTACGATTTATTATTCATCGATTGGCTGCTCTTAATATCTTTTAAATACAAATTATATCGAATTTCCTTTCCGAGTAACTAAACATAAATTATCTCATCATTTGACACCGAAATTTCTATTAAATCTTCTGTTTCATTCTTTAAAAGATTTTAAACACTAAAACTTGATATATTTATAAATATACAAATCCGCAAAGAAGTTTCGCACTTTTCTGATAAAAATTTCTTAGTCGAATGTAAAATGCTTCATTGAATGTAAATTGCCAAAACTTGTAAATTCCGTCATCGCATCCTTTTTCCTTTTATGTTATTAAATTAATTCTGCTCTCTATTTTAATTCCTTTGCTATATTTGTATCGTTTAAATGGAAGATGGGACTTTTTTGTCTCAATTTTGCCGAATAAAGTCATTTTCTGTCTGTTTTAATACACAATAACTATGATAATGGCAATTTCTACGCGAAACTGGTTGGAAAATTATTTTGGTGGAATATTCAAGGTTTCCATTTTTAATAATTAGTCATTAATTCCTGCCTAGGAATTAACCTGTTTTGACAGTTTTATGATTAACGCAAGGAAAGAAAAAATTCCCATTGTAAGGAATATACGTGCATATGAATGTAGAATTCACCGCAATTAGATGTTCTTTTGTATGAACCACTATTTGTGGCCTCATCTAAGCTGTGTAGACATCTCGCTTGCCAGGATTTTTACCAAAAAATAAAACATCGAAGTATTCTTATCGGGGTACCACCAAAATCCTGCTTTTTCGGATCACTGAATTATTTGCATTATCGATTGATTGAATGAGGCTTCCACAAAATCCAACTGTTTATCGATAATCAAGATATGAGCACTAGCAAGATTTGCTTTGTCACATGAAAAGTGTCGCATGTGAATATTTGAACACCCCTAACAACGAAAATGACCTGAACATGTCTCGAATTTCTCGTTCCCAACATGGAAAATATTTCGCACCATCAGTCAGTAAGTTAACTCTTTAGGCAATAAAGATTCTCGGTCGATTTTCTCTGATAAAAATGAAGATCTGGAAGGAAAGATATTAGGCCTGTCTCTTCGGAAATCATACTTAAAATGTTCCATGAACTGGATTAAGTGAATTAAGTTACTGTCCGAGGAGAACTCCTCGGAAATTTGTCCATCGGCATTTGGATTATCATGAATGAGAATCGCATTTTATATCTCATAAGTTTAATTGAGAGAATATATTAGAACCAAATATATTAGAAGCAAATGGCTGGCGAGTTAAAAATGCCAAAAAGGGGAAAACTGAAGAGTTTTAAGAGATGATGGGTAGAGAGAGGGGAAAGAAGGAGCGTCGTTAAGTTTCGTCAACTCTGCACAACACAATTACCTTCTGCGTAATGACACTACAGCGCAGGAGGGCAAAAGAGGGCTATGCCTTTCTCTCTGACCCTCTTACGACCTACTGTCAAGTGGGTGCGGTCTTAGCGTTGTAGTTGGGAGTTCGGTAGCGGAGATGTTGAGGACTGATGGACGGGCGTTGGGTTCCCTCCTAACTTCCTACGATAAGATTTCGGGTTACACATCCTTGTCCCGACAAAGTGAAAAAGATAGATTTTATCGACACGAACCTATCCGAGATTTTTTTAGGATAGTCTAAACCCTAACCAAAGTGAAAGTACCAACTTCGTGATTTACAGGAAGGATATTTAGCGGTGATTTCTGAAGGTCTCCTTTAATGCGGCGAAGCTTCGAAATTGAACATCTTCCTTAATATATTTGCATATCATGTTCTTGGGTATCGACTCCAAAGCTAGAAGTGCTAAGCTTCCATATGGACAAAATGGTGCGTTGGCTAACCCTCACGGCTTCAGAAAGACTTATTCGTCGATTTATCGAAAAATATACATTTATAACAACGCGGAATTCGCATTTCCCTGAGGATAATCTGACGGCATCGATAACATTGGGAGCATCATTAAGGATTTTTCTATTATTGTTCTAAAGGATTTCTCCAGCGATATCTCCAACAGCAACAGTCGCAAATCCGGCATGGATTTGCAGGAAATGGAGATTCTCTAATCGTTTAATATGCTCAAAATGTTTTTACAAGCATGAACTAAATTATGAGATGAACACGACAATTAGATTACGTAACGCGTTAGGATTTTCTGGAAATGGTTCCGAGTTCGCATACTGACCGAACCCGTGAATTTCATTCAGCACCGATAAAAATTGATTTTTAATCCGAATTAATAGTTTGCGGATCGATCTCAATCTCTAGTTGACATTGAAGCCAATTTCAATCATTATCTATCATGAATGTACAGCGTAGGAGCCATGGATTTCTTTTTTAGCTAAGATAGGAATGCATCTCATAGGATATATATTAGCCAATTCAATCCAAGAGAATTTGGTTTTTCTAAATTTTGTCTTCTATGTTGACACATTCGTGAAACGATTAAACACGCATGTCCGTACGAGGTCGGCTATTTCCTTGTATTCCTCTCGCGAGTTAAGGCGAGTATGAGGCCACAGTTAAACGTCGCTAAGAGTTTAACTTACTTATTTCCGATAATTCAACATCCGCTCGCTTTATTTTTACCTTATCAGTCATGTCTCATTCACATTTTGGAAGCTTCTTTACTCATTCTACATGCCAGGTGTACTATAAATATTTAATGTGTTATACTCACACAAGTGTCTTCAGCTGCCGAAGCACTTTTTACCACATTATTACTCTACAACCGCATTGCCACGTTTCTAATACTTGTAACTAATATTTGGAGAAATTTATTCGTAAACAACCTTTGAAAGAGCTCTTACCCGACTTTAACCTTCTGAGCTATTTCGATATGAAATTTTTCAGGATTTGGTTTGGTAATAAATTTAAATAGTGCGAAATATTGCGTTTCTTTAGATGAGATCTCACGACTATTTCGGGAGAAGTGAGAACTTTTCAATATCAAATTTGGAAATAAAATGTGAAAGTTTGCATTAAAATATCTTTTATAATATGTTAATACCATGGTAGTAGTATAAGTAGTATATTATAATAGTTAATAGTAATTAGTATATAATAGAGTTAATACCATGGTAATAGCATATGGTAGTAGTTAAGGATACAAATTAAGGTTTAATTAAAAATGCATTTTGTCCTTTCGTTCCCATTATTCCATGAAAACAAGCAGTTGCGTTTGAGGTCATAAACGAACGGTCCCAATCACGGTGAGAATAGTTAGTAAAACAAGAAAGGAGAATCACTCATTATACGGAAGCCCGCTACAAAATTCCTTCGGCGGACATACCGATGATAAGGTGCTATGCCTCAGGGCGTACGAAATTGCTGTTTCATGCGTAATGACGACGTAACGACAAAAAGCTCGTGTAAGCAAGGCTCCCATGCTTTCCTCGTTTGCAGAAAATTGATGTTTCTTTTGCTTTCATTACGTAGTTATCAGAGCTCGGAAGCAGACAATTATTTTTCCCGGGACTTTATTTTTGCGAGATCGAGATGTTTGGCTGGCGTATACAGAAAGTACGCGTAAAAAGATATCGAGGATGGAAATGTGAATTACCGGAGTGAATTCTCAGCAAATGTAAGTAATTAGCATAGAAAGCGAAGAGCAGCAGCTGCGTTGGATGAGGTCCAAGCAGATTGACGAGCAAACAAGTAGAAAAAGAAAACAAGGGAAAGAGCAATTGTATTCCTTCAGCTCTCTCTTTTTAATCTTTTATTTCATCTCCTCTCACATCTCATCCGAACAAAGGCCCCTTTATAATTTGACTTGAAACAAATGTGAGCCCTTCAGCAGTTTTCCTTGACGTCAGATGTGCCTTTAATGGTGTCATTTTAGAATGATCAACCCTTTCTCCAAACGAATTCTTTTTATATTTGGAATAATAACTTGATCATTATTGGATGAGTTGGAGCATTTAAAAATAGTAGAGAAAACGACGCTGAGTGATTCAGATTGCCAAATTCGTAGAAAAACTTACACAGATATTCTTGAAATAGTCTTTTATTTAGGTCAATTTATCAAAAAGACACATGACCGAATTAATGACCGGTTTATTCTCTTAATCATTTAATTTTCGTAGCTTCAAATTAATTAATCAGAAATTATTAATTTATTAGAAAGATAAATGACCGAATAAAACGAAAGAGGTTTGTTCTCTTAATATCTTCATTCTCGTAACTTCAAATGAAGGTTCATTAATTAATATGAAAAAGATTTTAGGATTATATAAATAAAATAAGTATTTTTTATCCGGGTAAAGTTTTGCATAGAGTTGCATTTGTCACTGAATCATTATTTTATAAATTAATGTTACTTACTGCTTGAAATACTTCCTGAAATGAAGACATTATTTTTAGGATGAATGGATAATAAAACCTCCCACTAATAAGTGAAGGTATTCATGTTTAACTAACGTTTTTGTACGGAAAGCATTGAAAGTATTTCGAATTCTGTTTATATTTTAAGAATTAAATAAAAATTTCCTAGCTTTCAATGTCTAGTGTCTTCGATTATTAATTTTTCAATTATTCGGTGCGATAGCATTTATTGCTAATGAAAGATGCTTTGAGCAGATGAAATTAAACATTCACGCATAACAAATTTTACAAAATAGAGCTGAATAATGAAATACGGAAAATTCACCGTTTCATTCGATTTTCACAAGATTGACAGTGTGAAATGTCAAAAGTTAATGGAGTTAGAAAACAAGTTTTGGAACTTTTACCAGGAATCTTACGGAATCTGAAATAGGAAAGCGCTGTAGCAATATGATGGATGGATAGATTTGTAAATGGCGTTATGGAATATATATGTGAAATGAAATAAAATGAAAATATGGAAGGCACGGTTATGTTGAGGAAAATATGGAAGATTCCAGATTGTTTTTTTTTAACTTGAGACCACGTCTATTTCAACAAATAACATAATTATGTTAAGAAGAAGTTAAGCCCAAGATTAATAAGTTAGCCAGTTAGAATTTTTTACAAATTGAAAATGGTATAGAATGATTTATAAATACTTTCAAAGGAAGAATTTTCACTGTTCACTCGAAAATTATTCAATTGAAAAAATAGGGATAGTATTTATTCCCAAAAACTTTTGGAAATGATTTTATTTTTTGATGAACGGTATCGAAGGATTCGGTGAGGATTATGGATTGATTTCTAAGCTTTTCCATGAATACGAGCAATAATAACCTTCGAACTAAAATCATTACTCTGGCATTAGCAGAATACATGGGATTTCAGCGAGTTCCACGTTGTATTCATAACTCTATTCATCGCTCTTATGAAAATCTCCGTTCATTTGATTCGAATTCAAATTCCGATTCGTTGGCAGGTGCTTTCATTTTTTTAAATCCTTCTCCGAATTTGAGAGGATGCGAGATGCTTGGATACATTTTCTGTTTAATATCCCCAGTTTATTAGTTTTTCTTTCGATTCAATATTTATGGTTAGAACGTTTCATTTAATATGTATGTTATTTCGATTTCGGTGCATTGCAAAACTTCCTGATCTTTTATGTGGTAAAAAGTGTAGTATATTTTGGAATTACTTCCCAAATTTATGAGTAAATCTATATTTCTCGGGGACCGCGATGTGAAAACACGGCGAAGAAAAGAATTTCTATTATTATGGATCGTATCAGTTACTTTTATCGAAAAACAGCAGTTAAAATGGTTGAAGCCTTGAGATTTTAAATAATCCCCCTAGTTAATTATGCAATGTCCCATCTTCACTTCAAAGAACCCAATTAAATTGTGAGTTATGTAGACATATGAAAAACACGGATTTCTCTTTTACGGGGGGAAAATAATAAAATTCTCAGTTATCTCACAAGTCACTTGAAAGTGCGGTACAAAGTGCTACACAATCACTCGCTACCGTCAATTTTAAAGGTCATCAGCGAAATCGAAATTTGTTTGCTGTTGTTTTTTTGTTACCCATCACTTCGACTTGTATAATTCGTTATGTAATTAACATAGTAAAATATGAGGAAAAAGAAGCGGGAGACAGTGTCCACTAAAGTAAATGAAAAGCAGAGATAATCCAAATAACAGAAATAAAATCCCTCAGTATAAGCGTTGGATCACTAGCTGATTGAAGCATGCCTTTCCACATTTCAACCCAACTTCCTCACACCGGTGTATGTGAGCTGAAGATTCTGCCGCAAGAAACCTCGTTATTTCCGCTTTTTCGCGGTGTACCTTCGCTCTCCTGCGCCGGTGTCTTCGCCTCATCTATTTTTTCCTTCAGAAATGGATTGCTAAGGAATTGGAGGACAAAGACGATGAAAGAGAATCCACCTTTCATTTCCCACCGAGGCGAGAAGGTTTTTAGGGACTCTGCGTCTACTTTAATTAACTTCTTTTTCGGGGCGTTGTCGAAAGGGATCCCAATTATGACACGCTCAATCCTTCCCGAAAACCTTTTTTTCGGCAATTAACGGAGATACACCAAAGAGATGTCTGAAGCATATAGATAACTACATTATCCCCTTTTCTAGTCGCCTCTTAAATTAGATGACGAAGTTAATTGCAGGCTTTGCATATTTTATAAGTTAATTGTCCCTTAAAAACGAAAAGAAACCTTTCTGTCTTTTTGAAGAGAGGGGCTTTCGTGCGCTTCCATCATAAATTGATAATCTTTGCGTTTCAAATTCATGGATTCTTTTAGTCTTTTAATTTCATGGAGCTTTTAAGAAAGCTTGGCTTCTCCAAACAACTGCGTCCGAAATTTTATAGAACAAACAATCTTCGTTGCTGAGGTTGTTATAAAGTAAGGATTCGTCTGTAATCACCTCCCAAATTGAATTGACAGAAACGTAAATTACTAGTTCATTAAACAGAGCTCGAGAGAAACCATGCTTTAATAAAGTCGGGATGTAAAATTTTTCTTGAAATTTGATTCTTCGAAATATTATGCAAATTGGATTTCCTTTTATTTCAAACGAATTTGGTGCCCAAAGTAAATTCTCGTCTACTTCGGATTCAATTCAACTGCAAGTTTATCTATTACCCAGAATCACTAACGTGTGATCAAAATAAAACCAATGATGTGCCTCTGTAAATCATAATGTAAATCAACAATGAATAGTACAGCACTCGCGGAATGAAAATTCCATAAATTTAACATGGGTATTTTGGATTCGATAGGCCTCATTTCCAATCGCGATTTTTGTCGTATAATGTCATTTTGATCACACCAAGGAATTCAATATGTTGCTTTGACTGATTATTTCAATAGGAGTTGCGTCAAAACAAGAAAAGTTTCCAAAAAAGAGGAATTGGGATTTTATGAGTGTGGCTCCGTAGCAACGGCAGTATCATATATGCTTCACTTTTCGCTTCGGAACTCCAAATGTTATAAATCCCTAAGATACCCTTTCTTCTTCTTTAGCACCGCGAACGGAAATCATGTATATTTATAGCATTAATTATCACGGAAAGTTAGAGAGAAGAACATTTTCCTCAAAGAAACTCATCCATTCAGATACATGATAGGAGGTATCAAACATCCACCCTCTGGGGACATTCTAAATGAACACATTCCACCGTAATGAGCGTCAACTCGTCAAGATTAAAAATGTTTACAGGCATGAATGTATTGATGTAAAATCAAATTATATATAGTTACCCTAATATTCATTCCTCTCAAGGCTGCCAGTTTTAATAAGAAAGAGAATATTATCATTTTTATTTATTGAGAATTTTCTACCTACAGGCGATAAAACTGATCTCCCTGCCGATTTCCATCTATTCATTTTCCCCATAGCATTATTCCTCAACAATATGAGTTGAGTAAAGGGAGCTGTTTTCAAATGGCTCTAAAATAGAGAAAATTTTTCAATTTTTTTAGAAGGATCGCACGGATTTTTGAATAAGAAACAAATTTTCATAATAAAAGTAAAAAAGTTCCTTTTATTTCCTATATTTTGGCATTAATTTTGAGTTTGTGCGACCATTATTTCCAAATGAGCTTCGTTTTGCAGAAGAAAATGAATCCAACTGGAAATATAAACGAAGGCTAATTTATTTCATAGAGGAAGTATAAGTTAATTATTTGGAGTAGAACTTGAGATTTGAAATTCAAGCGACCTATTATCAATCGAGATGTGACATTCAATTGTGTGTAAAATTGAAAGTTTTTTTAAATCTGGTTTTGATAAAATTCACCATCATACCTTGCTTTGATGCTTTTGGTTGGGCACCACTTCACCTCCTGGAGGAGGTATTATGACCGTTACGTAAAAATTGTGTATGAAAACGTTTCAATTTCGGGCTTTTGATATAAATTTGGTATGTCACAAAAACTGTAAGCCAATGAGCCGAATCAAGCCTCTAGTAAGATAACACTGGATTCAGCGACCTTTATTAAAGCTATAGATAGAGAAAAAAGTTAGCCACAATGAAAAAAAATAGTATTTTAAGATTAAAGAATGAGAGGGTTAGATTTGACATATATCTGGCGACATCTCTACCTTTTTTTCGCCACATAATCCACTGATTGTTACAATGTTTTCGATACTGTACATTTCTATGAGCCTTGCAAAATTTTTCCCTCCATAGTGACTCCTTCGGCATTTTCAAGATATTTCCGAAAGTATTTCTCGTCGAGAAAAGGAACCGGAGAAATTGACTCTACACTCGATGTCTGTCGTTAGCCTTCTTTTGAGAAGTCTTTGATGTTTGTTTTACTCTCCATTCTACTTGTTGCAGCAATTTTTCCTTTCAATCATGGAAATAGTTTCAGACGATTGGCTAACTTGTTTGCCGGAAATTATATTACATAAATGGCATCTGAAATAATTAAAAATCCGCACATCACTAGGCGCACATTCCCTCTTCAGGATGATTAGAAACTTTTTCGAAAAAACAAGTCTATTTTTAAATTGTAATCCTAATTTGTGCAAAGAATATCTATAAAGAAATGGAACACGGTTGTGGTAGGACATTAGAGTTTGAGAAAATCCCCAAAAAGCCGTTGTTTGGAAGTAAAATAACCGTTAAGAAACTTGCAAAGCGCGACCACGGAGAACCCTAATCCCCGCTGGCTGGAATTTCCTTACGGTTAGTTTACTACGAGACTAGTACTCGTACTACTACTACTATTGACTAGTACTACTACTACTACTACTACTACTATGGACTACTTGCAAACTACGACTTTTTGGAGCTTTTCTCAAACTCTAATGTCAAAGAATAATTACTTTAAACCTTTTTTGTATATTGATTGGAGACTGAAGACTCTTTCCTGAATTGATCGATTTTAACACAGCCAAGAAGTATACGAGAAGACACCTCAATGTATATCTCGGAAAAATGATTGAATACCTAATTTGTTTCCGTGAGTCAATTCCAAACAAGCAAAGTGCAAATAGAAGGGCATTCTATAAGCCCTTTTCTAAGGTCAAATAATAATTTTTGCTCAGATCAGAATATTTAATTTTGTTAAGCTATCTCCGATCCTAATACATTTCTGAATGAATCCGAATGCGAAAAATTCCCTCTTTTTTGAATAATCTGTCGGCTGATTGAATCGGAGAAACGTTTTGGCAGAAAATTTCGCGCTCTCTCGTGCTTGAAATTACATTTGCGAATCGGAAAATCTGAGGGATTACACTCGGAAAACGAATCTCCCGCGTGGATCATTAAACAGTAATCTTTTAAGTATCAACGGATTTGGATCGGAAGGTTATTTCACGGGTATCATAATGGAGGGAGGAGAAAGAAGTTTGCTAAGGAGCATTTAAGCGGACAGATGAAATATTAAGCGAAGGAAAACTTCAAAGGTTTCCTAAACGATTTGAAGAGATCACGCGAATGGGCGGGCGCGGAAAGGCACCAATGTCTGCGATAAGCCTCTTTGATTGCTCTGCCGTATATCCCACGGAAGCACACGATGATTGTATATAATTAGGAGGCGGTGAAATGTCGTAGATTTGACGTCTCGCAATCTTGCCTAAAATGTCTAAGTTTTTCAGTAGGTTGCATTTTAATTCCTAAAAGATGTCCTCTAAGCGATGCATACCAAGTGACCGCATCATCGAAATCCGAGTCGTAGGTGCGTGCACTAGTCCGCGCGATCGAAGAATCGATTTAGTTTCCGCTGGCGTTCGGCACTAGATTTCTCAGATTCTCCAAAGACATCCGAGAATTTCGCGGCAATGGTTACATCCTTCGGTTCATTTCTTGGGAAATCTCGGTTAATTTCTTCATGGGACTTATTAGTCCCAATTTCGCCCAATAAAGACATGTGTATGTATGTATTTCTAACGTCAACCCAATCGGCAGCCCGATGCTAAACTTTTACAAAAATTGCAGCTATTATTACTCCACATAAAAGAATCGATGTAAAGAATTAAACAAAATGAAAACAAGGGTTTTAGAATGCCTCAACGATTTCAAAATTTTTTTTTCGAAGAGCCTCGGGAAGAAGTCCCCTACTTTTAAAGCCCGATACTTTCATAATTGCCATCCATCCAATTTATTTAGCGTCAACTATTTGTTTAAATGTTTTCGTAAATTCTCTTACTATTGCTTATAGTGAGTGATTTAATGGAAGTGGATTATTTATTTTGTCATTTAACAAACGAAAATAAATGTTGTAATTAATATTCTTCCTAACAGCGAACGCCAGCCCAGAGCATCAGACGGTTCAATTATTTTAGCAGACGGCGATGTCACCATCACTTCAATTGCCACGGAACTCTTCTTTCGAAATATATGTGTAT
>KZ309124.1:313490-347884 GCA_000376725.2 Ladona fulva | reverse complement strand
TGCGAAGAAGTCGATTCTTTCAACAATATCTCTGGCCAAATAGTAAGAGTGGCACTCATTCATTCACCTACTGGCAGTGAGACTGGTGATCCACTGTCTTTTACCCTCCAGGCACAATTACAATTTATCATGATGAGCTTCTGTAATTGAAATTTATCCGGATGTAAAAGAACCACCCATTCGGATGTCCGGGAGGTGGTGGCATTACAGAGGTCCATCATGAAGAAAAGAAATAACCCCCTACACTTCACAACCTACAACTGCCGCAACTTGAAGAGCGAAGATAGACTCCTGGAACTCCTCGATGAAGCAGAGAAGATAAAGTGGGATGTTATCGGACTCAGTGAAGTAAGAAGAAAAGCAGAAGAACTGGTTACGCTCAAGGAAGAGCATATATTCTATTATAGGGGAACAAAGGATGGAAGACTTGGAGGAGTTGGCTTCCTGATTAACAAGAAATGAAAAAATAATGTGTATATAAAATAGAAAGTGTATCTGACAGCATATGTAAGCTCATCCTCAGGATAAATAAGCGTTACTCTGTTCAGATCATCCAAATTTATGTACCAACAGCAGCAAGCAGCGAAGAAGAAATTGAAAATTTCTTCCAGATTCCTGGCACTGAACATGACAAGGAAGATCACTATTATAAAATCATCATGGGTGAATTCAATGCTCATGTAGGTCAGCAGGAAGCAGATGATGCTGTCACAGGAAAACATGGACTAGGCCAGAGAAATAAACAAGGTCACCGCCTGGTAGAGTTTGCAGAGTGCACCAATAGGTACATAACAAACACATATTTCAAGAAGAATCCTACAAGGAAATGGATTTGGAGGGGTCATAATGGAGTTAAAAACGAAATAGACTACATATTGGTTAACAAACTCTACCCAGTTATTAATTGTGAGGTACTAAACAACTTCAACACCGGCAGTGACCATAGGATAGTTAGATGCAGAATGGAGCGAAAGAAGTTGGTCTAAAGCAGGAAACAGGAAGTAAGTATTAGAAAATTAGAAGAAAATAGGAAAGAGTTTCAGCTGGAACTTAGAAATAGGTTTTCAGCACTCCAAGAAGAAGAACTGGAAGCCAAAGTCGTGAAGGCAGCGGCAGAAGAAGTAGCAAGTACACCAAAAAGACCAAAGGATAAGAAGTTCAGCGACAGAACCAGGAAAATGATGAAAATNGAAAAATCCGTTGGTGAATCAGAATTTTTCATAATTTCCATAAAAATAATATTATTCACGGTCATATTGTCGAAATCGTTTTAATCATTGCCGGCTTGCAAATTTTGTTGCTAATCGCCATTGAAATTGAAAGGCAATTTTGAAGGAGCGATGAAGGAAGATGTAAGGAATTTTAATGAAAGAATTGTACAAGAAGCTATAGAGAACAACAACAGTATGAAGAGGGTCAGACGACGCCTAGCAATGGGAAAGGAACAAATCTTGGTCGTCCAGAAAGACGATGGCACAAAAACTTAGCAATATNGAAGCTATAGAGAACAACAAGAGTATGAAGAGGGTCAGACGACGCCTAGCAATGGGAAAGAAACAAATCTTGGTCGTCCAGAAAGACGATGGCACAAAAACTTAGCAATATCTTAGCAATACTTCCAATACAGCTCAATAATGGGATAGAAATAGGAAAAATGCCTCAGTGACAGCGAAGACCTGAATACATAGAGCCAGAAGTTAACCATAAATCAATCGATATTATAGTATTATTCAGTAAAAGAAGTAAATAGCCTAAGGAAATATTTTGAATGGTAGTCATCTGTTGTTACTAAGGACGATTTTACAGTTAATTTCTTCAGAATTACTTATGGTAGTCATCGGTTGTTACAAAGGTCGATTTTACAATCAATTTCTTATGAAATTACTTAGAGAAGCTCAACAGCGGAGAAACAATTCAAGGACGAAAATTATATCTTGCATTAAGCAGCTCACCTTCCATTCCATTGTAAGGAGCTGAATATTCCATTAAGTTCTGTGCGAGTGATTAGTTCAATCACTAATTTATACACAAAGGCAGGGTGGTTGCAAGCAATAAAGAAAAGATGCGATATCGGTTGGTTTGGAGTAAAATTGAAAAAAATCAAACGTGAATGAAAACAGGAAAATGAGCACCTTATGCGTTATCGTTAAATCTTGATTGGGTTGGCGATATTCTTTTAGAATTTCAGATTATGAAAAATTCTAGAAGTACCGAATGTGTGCAAATTTAGGAGATTAATTATTACTCTCAATTGATTAAATTCTGTTGCGCTATCATTTCAAATATTTTGACATTCCTGTCTCTCTCATTATCCGAAGATTGATTCGCTGTCTCACTCATTTTCCCTCTCCTAATTCGACCCATTCTTTCCTCTTTAATATCTTCAAATCCTTCGAGCACCTTCCAAAACTGTTTTTGGCTGACTATCAAAGTATGCCCAATGGAGTTTACCCTTCTTTCTCTCTTCACTTGATCTTTAAGAGACTTCCTCAAACGGTTCATTTCATTTCCATCATTCTCCTCTCGCACCACATTTTACCTTTTCTGCTGCAGGGTCATTCCTTGTCAAGTGGACCAATGGTCTCCGTTCGACCATCACAGATTTCATTGAAATTATGTGTGAACATTTATTCATATTCTCAATGAACATTGGCCAAGTTTTACATCCACCGGTGCAATACTTGCTGAGATATAATCATTTGTTTGACCCCGTAAATTTAAAAATTTTAAATTATTTTCCAGCAATAATTTTTTTGGCCGATTTTGCTTCACATTTTCTGCATGAAATTTTCTCATGAAAGTTTGCTAATTATTTTCTGCATGAAATTTTCTCATGAAAGTTTGCTAATTATTTTCTGTAATGTTTGTAATTACTTTCTGTAATTTACAACAAAAGTTGTGCAAGAAAACCAATTTTTGTTTTCCTCGACAGAGTACTGCCTGAGATAACGTGTCTCAAAGTTGATAAAAACTCAATGTCGTACTGTAGAAGGCTGTGGTAGGGGGTTAAACAAATGACTACATCTCAGCAAGTATTGCACCGGTGGATGTAAAACTTGGTCAATGTTTATTGAGAATATGAATAAATGTTCACACGTAATTTCATTGAAATCTGTGATGGTCGAACGGAGACCATTGGTCCACTTGACATGGAAGACCCTGCTGCTGCTTAACATGTTTATGGACGTTTTCTCATCCATGCTTCTAGGATTTGTTATCAGCAATTGTCGCTTATGATTAAATACCCTGGCTGCTCAAAATTCCAATTATAATTTCTCGCTAATTTATTTCCCGGTGATTTTTCTACCTAAATAGGAAAATTCTTCGAACAATCAAAGGTATCTATTCTTATCTTCATCGGAAAATTTTCTTCGCTGCTCTGATTGCAGACCATTAAATCGCTTTTATTTACTTTTATCTTGCACTTCTCCACATCTGACTCAAATATTTCGTGCATCGTTTCGCTTGGGGTTGTCATTCAACCTTTCTTCGGCTTGCAGATTTTCGCCAAATCGAGACTTAAGTCATAATAACAAGATCGTCCCATACAGTTAATCCTTTCATCTGCGAAACATTTTTTGTAGCGTTTTACAGCACAATTTTCTAACTTTATCTATGAGATAGGACGTTTTGCAACTGTTACTACAGCATCGCGGGCAACGGTTATCTCGCATTCACATGATCATTATTTGCAGTTTTCACCTCTTTCGAGATAAACGTCGCTCCCTATTACCTTACATCTTCTAAACTCCAAATGGTGGTACATCTATCAGAACGAAATGAACATTTTACGAACCAACTTACCTTTTACTTCACCTAGAAAAGTTATTCGTGAATACCGTTGCCTTTTCATGACGGAATCGGATAAAAGTGTAACAAGTTAAACCCAATGGATTAAGGTTATTAAATGCATCAGGTGACAACGACATACGTATTACAATGATTTTGTTATCACATTCACCGAATTCACGTATCAACTTTCCTCGCGGTTCAAAAATTACCATTATTTTTTCAGATTTTCTTTTGCGATATAAGTGCATTTAAGGGAGGTTGATTACTAAAGATAACATTTTCTATTGGAGAGATCTCTTATAGTCTCCAATGAGCGATCACTAAACGAGGTTTGATTGAATAGTACAGTCTTAAATGATACAAATTGAATGTACGAACAATCCACGGCAAACTAAAAGTTGGTTTTAACTATCATTTGGTTGTGCAATTAATCGATGCTTAGTTTCATTCTGCATTCTGATGTACTTTGAGAAAAAAAAAAGAAGAAAACTTTTAAGAGGGCAAATTATTATTATTGACAAAGAAAATCCATGTTAGAATCAAAATTTATTACAAAAAATGAAAGTCGTTTCAA
The DNA here is from genome assembly GCA_000376725.2 of Ladona fulva. Taxonomy (NCBI): domain Eukaryota; kingdom Metazoa; phylum Arthropoda; class Insecta; order Odonata; family Libellulidae; genus Ladona; species Ladona fulva. The sequence continues at coordinate 343,518 of KZ309124.1, read as the reverse complement.
CGCAAAAATAGAAATATTTGAGGATAGGAGTTTCTCGACAGACGATTTTACGCAATTTACAATTAGGACGTGAATGTTTTAGCTCAGGAGTCAACCTAAAATGACGTCACACTTATGTGACATCATTTAAACGAATATTTGACACTTCATCACATAGGAAACTCCGCGACCAAATATGCCGTGACATCATTTAATCTCAGAAGAACTGAACTGAGAAGGATTCTTTTATTCGAAGAAAAATCCGTTGGTGAATCAGAATTTTTCATAATTTCCATAAAAATAATATTATTCACGGTCATATTGTCGAAATCGTTTTAATCATTGCCGGCTTGCAAATTTTGTTGCTAATCGCCATTGAAATTGAAAGGCAATTTTGAAGGAGCGATTATCCATCGGGGTAAATGTGCGATTTCTGCCCTCAGTAAAGCTCTGCTCAGTTAAGGACATAATTAACGGCGTAACTTATGAGGTTCAGCTATCTTTTCTAGGAAAAGTCGCCGTTAGGACGAGTATTTTCTAAAGATCTTATCTATCGGCACAGTAGTGGTGAAATCTACGCTCTCTTAATCTATTTTGCTATGTATAGACTGTAGTTCTTAATGACGGTCAATTTAAGAAGTACCCCTATGTATATTTTCAACCTAATTCTACACACCTGTGGTTCTCGTGCAAGAAAATCAGTTCGTAGCGAAAATGTACTGTCGGAAAGCTTTTATTCGCGAGACTAATTTTACTCCTGACGCTTCGTATACGAAACGACTCGTCCGACATTGCACAATCGTTTTAGAAATCAGATGCATCCTTGGTATTTATCGCTCTCTTAGCCAAAGGAAAAGTGTTCCTTCCGTGCGAAATCATGTCTGTTGAATATTTTGATTCGAATTTCCCATTTCCTGCTGACATGCGGAAACTATTCCTATCAATAATTCGTATGAAATCAACGTGAATCAGCGGCTGAAAATCTTGAGCGTCTCTTAAAATGTCTTTTGAACATCTTTCTTATTTACTATGAAATGCAAAGATTTTTTTTCTAATTTTATCAGTTCCCATCGGCAGAAATTGAAAAATAGTAATAAATTAAAATTAAATGTATCACGGAGACGGATGGATATCTACCACGCTTTATTTCTCTTAATTTATATAAAGTTTTATGATTTTTATTAGCTCATGCATATTGCTGTCGAGTCAGGTCGACTCAGAGCGCAAATCTCGTAAACGGACTTATCAACAAATTCTAGCTGTATTTAGTACGATAAGATAAACTCCCAGCAATTATCGTTTTACTTTCCATTTTATCTTTAGAAGTAAAAGCAGACTGAAATTTAAGTTTAACTTATTAGCGCGTAAGTTCTTGGAAAGCTGTTTAAAACAATTCTAGGAAAACTTTTGCTTCCTCATTTTTCTAGAATGTTCGTTTTAACAGAACATTAATTTAATGCATTATTTGACCGCTACTTATGTAATTTGTCCTTAGCCGTCGCATTGGTAACACTTTAGAGATCATATATTTGCCACGACATGTATATGGTTATGAAGGAGTAAAGGGAGTTGCAAATGATTCCAATATATCGTCCTTTCTTACACTACCAGTACTATTGATGCCAATGTTCTCATCCAAATCGTAAGATTCATCTCGATATGTTTTGCTTGTTTAACTTGGTTTCGTTATCAGTTCATCTCACGATGCTACCTAAATACCCAACAAGTCAGTTGGCGATTTTCAGAATCGCGCTTCCGTTACAAATAAGCGCAGAAATGGAGTCATTAAACTATCGAATCATCTCGTGCGTGGCCTTCGCAGTGATTGGTCTTTCACCTTTGCATGAGTCGGATTCGCCGACGATAATTTACGTAAAAGCGAATTATAGGCCAAGGTCAGTGTGTGAACCGGAGAATCGTATTTATATCTTGGGTCAGAATGAAGAGCCGCCGATTCCCAAACAGATTCCGCGTCAATTGCTTCGGTGCGGCTGCACCCGACTCCTTCAAACACTCACCACCGCCTTCCTGTCTTTCCACTCCCCCATCCGCTCCCACAGGAACTCCGTCAAGGACTTCCTCTCCAGTGTGCTGTGGTCGCAGGGGGACAGCACCACGATGCCCTCCGAGGCGCTCTCCCGGGTCCTCAGCGTCCTGCCGCCGGGGAACGCCGTACACATCGGCCGAGATGCACATTTCGCCGCCCTCGAGAGACGCACCGCAGTCATCCACCGCGACATGCTCGCCTCTGACCCGTTCTTCTTCTCCCCGCAGCGAGTCGCTTCGATCGCCTGCCTCTGCCTCTTCCGCTCGCGTTCTGCTGCGATCGCTGTTCAGCAGCAGCAGCAGTTGCTTCCCCTCTGAGATGCGACTGCCAATCGCGGCTTTGGCACACATCCACTCTCTCTTACCTACGATTCATCTTTCTATCGCCACGGATGACCAATGGCTATCAATCTCTCGGTTATCGATAATTAAGTAGCGTTAGACTCGTGGTATATCTGTCGTACATCCCGGTCCATAAAATGCGCCGTGATTTTTCATGCGAACGAAGCGATGATTATTCTCACAGGAACGTAATCTGCTTATAAGTGAAACAAAGGAACGCTATTTATAAAAGAGCGTCAATGTACGGAAGAATGAAACATAAGCGCACCATTGCTAGAAAGGCTTCCGCGGCGATTTGAAGGTAAAACCCACGAGTCAAAGCGCAGCATCGTTTACAATTACTATTGTGCGTCTATTTCTGACGTCAGATAAAATGCTCAACCTCGACCCATAAGACGTGGGCCGATTTTAGATTAAATTTTCGCGGGAAAAAAGTGCGTCTTATCGGCCGGGAAATAGGGTATGTATTATTTATATGAAATACACCCACGATGCGAACTCCGACAATTCAGTTAGCGCATCCATTCATCTTACGAGAGGGAAGGTTCGATTTGCTGTTGGCTCATTTTCACCTCAAACTAACCCCTTTAGTGCATCCGTTATACGCCAAACTCAATCAACAGGACTGTCGTTAAAACCCGCACTCTATAGCAAAGAAATAGAAACACTGTCGGAAGACGCTCGTTGATGGCCGCAAAAAGCATTTGTTCCCTTTTATTGTGCATGCGAGTTATTTTCAATTTCATCCATCGTTTGCGTGAGTTTTCATCCGCAGATGTTGCCCAGGGCGCCGGTAGTCCTCGGGCCGGCCCTACCCTCCTCTACCCCGTGTCAACGTGTGGGTTCTAAAACCCACCTTCATCCATTGTTCTTTCCATATCTCCGTCCCTTGTCGTGCCCAACTCCCCCATTTCCCATATCAGTACCTTTTATGCCCTTTACACCCTTTTCTCGAAGTCCCTACTCCTGTTTTTTCTGCTACCCTTTCTGACGAGATCCCTTTACTTTCGCCGATGGAATCGCAGAAAGAAGATGCACACAATAAATGGGACGCACGGTTCGTATTTACGTCTGAAAAATGTGTATCATTCCTTCGTTGAATTGTCGTTCCGAAGGTAGTCATTGCCTGGTCAAGTATCGCTGGATACAATTAATTTTAGTCATCGCCGGTACGAGTTTCTATGAAATAGTGTTATGTGTTAGCATTTTCGCTAGACGGGAAGTTTGTAACTATATATGTACACACATTACTTCTATTTTACCCGCTCTTTCTGTTCCATGAGAACTTCTTACGAGAAGTGCTCTCATTATTTCATTCTTTGTCTGCTAACCGTTTCCGATCATTTCCTATAAATTGTTTTAACCAAGTAACAATAATAATAATAATGGTTGGGAATTTTGGCGAAATCCTTATATATTAATAGTCTTATTGCTTTATCTGGCTTTATTGTTATTTTAGCTATACTTATTGTAAATGCTGATGTTACTGTGACATCCAGACAGGGATATTGCTATATTGGGAAGTACAAATTAGTGTAAAATTTGAAGATAACAAGAAATTGATTTATGAATTGACTTAAATTTAATTTTGGGTGATGTGTAGGAGAATTGTAGTGATACTTCTGTATATTTTGTATGTGCAATATTGAAAACTTCCCTCTGATGTAATGTAAGGTAATTCAGTGCAATGAATTTTAACTTGTGAAGACCTTGCCACTTGGGATGAGGCTATCCGCAAAGGTTCAACAATAATACGATATAATAATACAAGCTGAAGTGCCCGTTGATTCTCAACGGGGAGAATAGTAGTCGGATTAAATACAGTATACCTATTTGTACGTAAGAGAAAATAACATCTCGCATCTTAGTTTACATGAGACTGGTTATCAAAAACAAAAACTTCTAATCTAAGTTCGAAGCCGAAATCTACAGCCAAGGATAACAACCTCTGCAGGTAACGAAAACCTATTTTACGTACATTTCTTATGGAAAAGTATACTAAACGATTATCCCCGTGCATTTATATGGGAAAACTCATGAAATCGATTTTCAACAATTGCTTTGGTCGTCAAAGGGATGGGTTGTTTATTTCCAAAAAATATTACGAATTTTACGTATTTTTATCAAAGTTCTCGCAATTTCGAATTTATACGAATGATTCACGACTAAAATAAGGTTCTATGATTAGTTTCCTTTCTTGTGACACTTGTCTCAATTTCGTAGGACAATTGTTTCTAATTTAATTTTATAAAAGAAACGACCTCTGCAAGTATTGAAACGTAATTTACGTAGGTACATCTCTTATGGAAACATCTTTTGTGTTCCTGGGTTCGAACCCAGGTCTTTACAGAGATGGAAATAGTTTTCCTGGTGGTTTCAGCATCGTAGAAACACATTGCAGTTTGTTTCAGACCTCTAAGTAAAGCCGATTCTGAGATAAATAGGGGGACAGAGAGACATTTGCTTTTTATGTATATGATGTAATAGAAGATAAATAGATAACATAGTATATTCAGAGTTAACTTGGTTCATCAGTTTAAAATCGTAAGATTTACTTTCACTGCATAAACTGAATGTTCTACCACTACGACATTCTGCAGCGTTGGCCATTTTTCAATTTTCCCTGCATAATATTTCTTACCCCAATGCCAAGGTATTTGCGAAACTTAACTGGGGTATCCTCGACATTCACTGCTTATTTCTCGTTCGTAATATTCCGTCAGTTTTGCAATCTAATGTCCGAGGATCGACATTGTATTCGTCAACTTCTATTTTACCTTTCAACTTGATTTCAGCAGGCTTCATACCATCCAGTTTCTCTCTTCATCTTATCCTACCTTGCTAACCCCTTGCCTTTCAACAGTAAATTTATCCTCTATTATTCGTAAGAGATCCTCAAACTCATCGCCTTGGTCCTTCGTTCCCCTGACAAACAACTTTCATATTACAGCTCATTTCAAAGTGCCTTGGAAACTCTGTTTTACACAAACGAAGTTAACTATTTTCCATTACCTCCTTTCATCAATTTTATTTAGTTTTTCAGTCGGTTCTCCTAGATTCTGCCTGTTATTTCTTCCAAAGTTTTCAATGAATAGTTATGTACTTTCTCTGTTTCTACTATTAATGATTTTCACTTCTAAACTCAATAGTATGCACATTTCCTTATCCAGTTTAGTTCTTTAGGCCAAAGGGACAAAATTAACCATCATAATAATATTCGCCAAGAGAAAATGAGTCAAGTGGGCAACTTCGACGAAAGACGTTTCGAGTTCGATTCCCGGTGGGAGCCCAAATGTGCATAATTACCTCAGCTGTCAAAGCACTTTTAACAGTAGTACTATACTAATATAAAGTGGCAATTTTTCTTTAATCGCCGAGAAGTAAGGCAATAAGTTTATTGCTAGTTTAACATTTAAGGAAAATGTACTTCATCGTTTCTCTCGGAAAGTTATGGGAAAATGTTTAGAAAACTCGCTTTGTTTTCGAGCTCGTGTTCGTGAGGTTGAGCGTCTGCAATCAACTCTGTTGGTAAGTACTCACGGAAGAATAATTAATATCTCGGTACGTTTTAGAGCTTGCTTCAATGAACGTAACATTTTAGACTGCTTCAAGAACATTTTTTACACGGCAACGTATGCAAACACGAAAAAAGTAAATAAGAAAATATTGCACATCGCAAGTATATATGCGACATATTTAAAACAATTCTTCAGAGATTGATACTTAATATGGAATTATAAAATTTTTCTTGATAGTCCACAGTATCAGTAGCAACATATCTAAGATGTAAGGATAAAGGAAAGGAAGGTAACTTAGTAGGTTGTAAAACCTACGAAAATCCCAAAGGAATAACAAGTGTGAAAAATATATGTAAATAAATGTGTCCCAGTCGTGTCGCTATTTTTCACACTTGTTATTCCTATCTAAGATGTAATTTTCAGAGATTCAGAGGGATTGGCACCTTGGTAATGGACACACGATATAATCGGATTAAAGTATTAAGGGAACCGCATTAAAATGATTCAGCAACTGAGGTTACTTTAATTGAGATATCTATCCTACGTAGATTAACCTCAAAGACATTCTCCCATGTAATTAGACATTCTCCCATTAGAAATCGACGTGATAATCTGAAAATCTTTCGAGGGAATCCTCGGAATGATTTTAAATTGAAACTCTAGATGTAGTTAGGAGATACGATTCCGGGACGTAGAATGATATCTGCCGAAATGGTATTGGGTTCGACGCCAGGCCGGTTACATATATACCAATAAAAACTATGTTGAAACAAACTTACGAATTTGATTTTCGGCAATTCCCGAAAAGATAGATGATTGCAACCCGGTATAGTGGTAAAGAATTGTTTAATTATGTAAACGCAATGGACATATTCATTAGTAAGCCTGGGTTCGACTCCAGGTCGCAATGTTCTTCCATAAGAACACGATTGCACGATTAGTCAGCCAAATAAGCCGAATACAAATGTGTGTGCATTTGTGTGTGTGTGTGTGCAAACTTTTATTCGCGTAAAAATAATAATAGCATAATTCTAATTGGAGGGGATTTCAGTCTCCCTGACATCGACTGGCTTAATAACGTAGTTAAAGTACGAGCTAGGGATAGCGACTCATGTAGAAGTTTATTAAGTATAACACAAAGAAATTCGTTACACCAGATGGTTAAAGAGCCTACCAGAGAAATTAATATATTAGATCTTATTTTCACTAATACGCCCGAGCGATTAATAAATACATCTGTCGCCGATGGACTATCAGATCACAAAGCCGTCGTTACAAATTTAGATATCAACTTGGTTAGGCACCAAAAACCTAAGCGCAAAATGTATTTGTATTCAAAAGCGGACTTTAAAGGATTTCGTGATTCGCTAACAACTAATTTTCCTGTGTATAAAGCGCGTTCGATGAGTCTAAACACAGAGGATGCTTGGAATTTGTTTTTACGGAAAATGCGCGACCTCATGGTTATTTTTTTGCCCTTCAAATATTCCAAACAGAGCAATGATCCAAGATGGTACAATAAAGATACAAGAAAAGCTCTTAAGAAACAGAGACGTCTACACTCGAAATTAAAAGCCTACACGAGGAATTCAAATAATACCAACACGGATCAAGTAAAGAGCGAATACAAACAAGCGAAATCAGAAACAAAGCGAACCATGCGAGATGCCCTCCGACAATTCAAAAGAAAGGTCTTATGCGAATACTTAGATGAAGATCCTAAAGCCTTTTGGTCATACGTGCGTGAGGTCCAAGGTAAAAAACAAACGGTAGGTTCATTAAAAGATAATAGCGGTAACATAATAAACGATGCCAAGAGCAAAGCAAACATCTTAAATGATTTTTTCCGTAGCGTATTTACGCCCAACAACACAACGGGTACACTACCAGAAATCGATCGGTCCGAAGCCATGTCGAATATCACCTTCAGTGAAGACGGCATTATTAAACTCTTGCGGCAAATTAAACCTAATAAAGCTCCTGGTCCTGAAGAAATACCAGCTCGTGTATTCAAGGAAGTTGCGGAAAGCGTAGCCCCCTTTCTGAAAATAATTTTCGAAAAATCTATGAACGAAGGAAAAGTTCCGAGAGATTGGAAAATTGCGAATGTTACTCCAATATTTAAAAGCGGCTCAAAGGAGGATCCAGCGAATTATAGGCCTATATCTTTAACGTCACTGAGCGGAAAAATAATGGAACATATAATAGTTAGTTCCTTAATGGGTTTTCTCGACACGTCCAAATTCATAGTGAGTAACCAACACGGTTTTCGTAAGACACGATCCTGCGAGTCTCAGCTAGCGTTGTTAGTTCACGACATTTTGAAATCGGCCGAAAATAAAAAACAAGTCGACGCGATATTTTTAGATTTTCGGAAAGCATTTGACAAGGTTCCACATGAGAAATTATTGTACAAATTACAAGTTGCAGGAATCAATTCACAGGTAATAAATTGGATAAAGGACTTTCTCACCGATAGAGAACAACGAGTCGTGTTAGATGGTGTAAGTTCCAATTCGGTTAAAGTGACCTCGGGCGTACCACAAGGAAGTGTAATAGGACCGTTACTATTTTTAGTATACATCAACGACCTTAGCAGTAACATTAATAGTAAAGTTAGGATATTTGCGGACGACACGGTCATTTACAGGGAAATAGGAAACTCAGAGGATAGATTAACCCTATCGTGCGACTTAGATAAAATTATGAAATGGTGCGATGATTGGCAATTAGAACTCAACATAGATAAATGTTCAGTAATGAACTTCTTCCCAAGGAAAAATAATGCCAACGATTATACGTACAGGCTCCAAGGTAAAACTTTATCAACAGTAGAAACGGTGAAATACCTTGGAGTAACCCTCACTAATAACTTAAGCTGGGGTACCCACATCCATAAAATATGTGGTCGAGCGCTTAGAAAACTTGGATTTGTGAAGAGAATTGTCGGTAGAAGCGATGAAAAAGTCCGTGAGAGATGTTACGTTGCGTTGGTCAGGCCTCACTTGGAATATGCGTGTAGTGTATGGGACCCTGCAGAGAAGTGTTGTATTCGGGAATTAGAAAAAGTGCAACGGAAGGCGATACGTTTTGTAAAGAATTGTTACGACAAGACAGTGAGTGTAACGCAAATGCTTCAGGACGCAGGATGGGAATCTTTAGAAAATAGAAGGCTTAGACAAAGACTAAATCTCCTTGATAAATTTAGAGAAAGCACGTTCGTAGATGATGTAGCTGACATAATGCGCCCCCCATGTTACATAGGCCGTTCAGACACTGCGAGAAAGATCAGAGAAATAGATGCTAAAACGAATCGATACAAGAATTCATTTTTTCCGCGAACGATACGCGAAAGTAATAGATTAGCGAAGTAAATTCAGTAAATTCATGGTGCATGCACCCCCTGCCACACGCCGAAAGGCGGCTTGCAGGGTACTAATGTAGATGTAGATGTAGAAGAAGAGAAAGGAATGTTCGAACCGTGTGACATGTCTTTTCGCTGCCGATTGATAAATGTTTGCTTGGGACGGACTTGATTTAGTCGTTTTACAGCCCCCATGGATCTCAGGGTGGATATTACTCTCTTGAGGGGCTCCGTCAGGGAAAGACGCCTTTTTGGGACATGTCTCAAGAATGTGTATTGCGAAATTCGAAATGACGTCCACCCTAGGGCCCGATATTATCGACAATCTAGAATAAATCTCGAAGAAGAGCTTCTGAGATTCTGCATGGTTGTCTTTAACCAACTGTTCCCAAACCTACAAATAGGTAGCGTAAGATTAGATGAAAAACTAATTTAAATTAAAGGAAATTAATGATATATAAGCTTAAAAGCAAGAAAGAGTGTCTCGAGGGCCCAAACTTTACGTAAAAAATGATTCATAACCAATCTGACACTGAATTTGCAACCTTCTCCTAATAGAAAAATTAATATGCGACGGATGTACTTCGTGGGACGCCATAGCAAGATGCTAAAAACAAAGCTTAGTATATTTCATAGTAGAATTGTATTATTTCGCCAGGTTTCGGCCATAGACGGCCATCCTCAGACCTAAGTCCGATAGGAATAATAAATTTTTACTGGGAACATTCGAAGATTAGTTTCTTTACCACATTCCCCTCATAGAGTCATTAAAATAGTTCTTTTCATATTCACCCGGCTTCAGGGTGAACTATTCACACGGGAAAAGCACCTTTTTGGCGCGGAAAAGGTTTTTTTTACGTAAAGACCGCGACAATCTTACCAGAGAATAAATGAGATATCGATTGTGGTTATCACGAGTTCGAGGCCCCAAAAAAGGTACTTTTCCCGTTTAAATAAATTGCGCGGATTTTCAAAAATTCGTTTAGGGCATATTCAGTTAAGATAGGTTAAGGTTGAAATTCACGATTAAAAGAATGGGTTTTCTATTGCATGTAGTGAAGACGTTTCCCCTTCCGCCCGTTTTTATATTATAAATTATATTATATCTTTTTCGGGGCACTTTCCGAAGTATACTTTACTTAATAGTTCCACTTTAATATTCTAGGTAGACTACCTCCGACTTGGTTCGACGCCTTGGTTTTCTTCCATTAGGAAACTATGTGAAACTCGTAAGTCATTTTGAGGGCCATCCTGAATTGATTGCGACCTGTAACATTAGGTTATTATAGAAGAATTTATTTCGTAGCACGATAAGTAATGATGCCCTTATGAGTGATCCTTCACTCGATGCCAGAACGGTTCAATTTCTCAAGAAGGTTTTCACGGAGAAACTCTGCTTTATCTGGAACTTAGCAATAGGAGAGACGGTCATAACCCCATAACTGTCTGTACGCATACAACATGTCTTTTTTACATCGGTCTTTCTTCTTGGTCTCTTCACATCTCTTGGTTGAGAACTGCTGATCGGTTGTCGTTTCTTCATGCGACGTGGCCTTATCTATTTCAGCGATCTTACCTTAGGCACTTATGTTTTCCTTTCATCATTCTCAACCAGGTGCTGTCTCTTCTTGTAATTCCAAATATACTCCGTTATCTAATATGATAACAGTCTGAACAAATATTGTATTAATAGATTGTTAATTTGAAATTGTTTCCAAATTTTAACTTTAACCGTGACTTTATGCAAAGAGTGAGACTCATTATTGTTCCTTTCTTGAGAGTAAGAATATTACGTTTTTGTGTAAATCTAATGCTTTGATTTGGAATAGGAAAGACCAGAAATGTTTACGTCCTCGACTGAGAGTTGAAGCGATTTTAGTTCATTTGTTATTTCAACTGATATGGTGGATTCAATATAAGAGTTTAAGAATTGTGTACAATTGCAGATTGCTTATACCTCGTGCAGCCACACATCAAGATAACCTTGAAAACATAGAGTTGATAAGGTAGCAAACAGTATTTTTACAATTTTTAATGAAAGGGTTATTAGATAAAAATAATTTCTAAATAAAATAATAAATATTTTAACATCTGTAATCTTTAAAATGAGATGCATTTTCAGAAACTTAAACAAATTTCTGTTCGTAATATTTAGCTGTGTTTAGGATCGATCTCAATCACAAATGCATTTTGGGCCGACGAAGAAGACAACATGCATGTATTCCTTCATTGCCACAGTTATTGAAATCATGTTTTTATGTAAGCAATCCTCGCCAGTTACTCAAGATAGAGGACGTATGTATTTATAATACTATTATGAATTTATAATAATATTTTTATACATAAATATTTGTCACTCTAGAAAGAACCTCGCAAGTGAGTCTTTTACTTAAGGTTATTTATTCGACGAGAATGTTGCCCATTTCTCGTTTGGATTGGGATCTTCTCTCAGAGAAAATCGACCATTAGTGTCGCACACGATATAAGTCTTGTTTGCCCTTTATAGCTCGAATCACACAGTCACGGAGGGTTTGAAGAAGTTTTACAAGCGATTGCAATTCCCCTAAAGGCGGATCGCAGGATATATACGTACATGTAAATGCGATTCGAGCCATTGTCATCACTTTTCACTGCGGATGGTATTCTAATTCAGAACTGTTATTGCCACTGGTTTAGAGTGATTGCGCAAGAAAATTTGGAGCATTTTTTTCCTTTAAATCATTGTAGACTGAGAGTGAATTTTTATTCTCGTTGGCACATTACGGATTTGTAGATTCGAAGCTCTTTCTTGGATGAATTAAACCATTTTTTTTACTTTTCTGAGCACTCCAGCTACCTACATTTCAAAAGTACAACAGCTTCGATCCCAAAAGAGGATTTACGGAGAGCTTGAATTTCACTTTCCATCCCAAGAATCTGCATATATGTTATTCTTGTTCTCATCCAAGCGCTGAATGACTTTCGAGCCCCCAAACTTTCCTATTGGATTTCGTTTGACTTGCTTTCGCCACAATCAGTTAACATAACTCGAATATTCTGCAAAGACAAGATATAATGGACATACCGTCCATGAAAGCACTCCTTTCGATGAGTTTTTTTTTTGGTTCTCCTAAAAGATAAACAACGTAAGTTCATGTCTGCCCCCTTTAATTCCTGGTTGAATTAGATTTGACTAACGCCCTTAATGTCACTTCCAGAAATTCAATTTTCGTGATTATAAGTGTTACGATTTTTACCGGTAGAATCACCGTTGAGAGTTTCTATCATTCGCAATGAATGCTTTTCGCTGCTTTTGTAGGGGCTTCCTTCTGACTGCCCTTTATTTCCTCTCCTTTGAAACCATGGCGCGACGCTCTTCTTGAAGCCTCCTCACCGACGGCAGACAAGGCGTCTTTTATGATTTTCAGCGTGAGAACTCCTCTCAGCAGCTTCACCGTGTTTGAGATCCATGCGGAGAGAAGTGGTATGGAATCGGCTGCTGTCTCATTCTTCTGCCGCGGAATAGCCTCGCCCGTGGAGTGCTGTTTGCACAATGCGGCTGCAGAAGCACGGATAACGAGACGAAGAAGTTTGTCGATGGAGAAGAGGAGCAAAACCGCTCCAAAGAGCAGACCTAACAGAACATCGATGCCGCTGAGCTGTGCTGAGTTGTAATTTCTAGTGGCTATTCGAAGGTGTGGGGCGCCTTTGTGTCTTGCTATGTACTCAATGAACCAAACCGCTCTCTCCATCGGAGTCTGCGGATTGTCCAAAAGGATTTCTCGTCTGCTGAGAGCGTTTCTGCGGTACCTACGAAAAGGAATTGATAATATTTAGAATGGAAAAATTAAATAGAACTAATAACTTAGATTAGTTATATTTAAGTTGTAACTTCAAACACCTGGTTGAAAAATTCTGAATCAAGGTTCTTATCTTACATTAGAGAGTATCGATGCGAATAAAAGAAAATATTTTGCTTAAAAGAAGAGATAACGTTCCTTATGCATCTCCATATTGATAATCTTCACATAAAAGTTTGATTTAATACGCAAAAAAGGCTTGAAAGAGTAAGTGTGCAATGAACATTATTAATCATAAATGTGGATCAAGTGGAGTGCCTGTGGAGAAAATACGGCCATAGGGTTCAAGTACCGTATTTATCAAATATTATGAAATTGACAATAACTACACCGAGTTGACTTGGGCGAACGGCAATTCTCAGTTTTTAGCCGGGATCCAGTTAGAAGATTTCGTAAGTATCGGTTAAATCCAAACTTTTCGATACGCTTGCAGATCCATGAATAACAATCTATACTCGGTTCACCATCATGAAGACGTCATTTAAAATGCATTGGCGCGTGCATTTTAAACGGGAGATATTCGGGCGTTGTTGCGACATTTGCGTAAAAATATAAAGTAAGTCAAAATTGTTTGAATTTTTTTCAGTATTGAATAGATTTTCTGCCGGATTTCACTGTGTGTTTAACCTTTGGATCTTTACTACTATAATTGCATAAAAAACGAAAAATTTCAAAGAAATTCTGGATTTTTTTCCTGTTCTGTTTGAAAGCGTGCCTTAAGTTCTCTAATTTAAGGAACACAGAATTTTTAACATCCAACTCTGCCTCAAATTATTTTCTTTCTGATAGCATTATTTATTTTGCAGACTAACGTTTATGAGGTAAGTATTTAATAGAAATCATAGGGGAAGTCGAGAATTTTTGGTAAAATGCATTGAAGAAAGGACATGCTGGCTATCTTCCGTCTTAGTTGCTTTGGAAAAAACTTCCAGCGGGAATGTTTCTCAGAGAATAGTGAAATTATTTTATTTGCAAATTACAATGTCATAAGATGATAACTAACTTAAGATAAACAATTTTTCTTTCTGAGGTAACGCCGTTCACGGCGCGGGCCGCGATCGTTCGAGCGGCTATCTCTGCGATGTGAACAATCTTCCTGCTGTTTCGATTGTTTGTCAAGATATAGTTAATCAAACGATCAATTAGCATTTTGTTAACAACATATCATTGATTTATTCAAATATGGTAAAGTTTTCCATCTTCCAACCTTTTCTAAACAACTCTACTTCGCTACACTCATGACAACTTCCTTTTCGCAGTAAGTAGTTGACGAGGATAGTTTTGTCAAACAGAACAGGAAAAAAATCCAGAATTTCTTTGAAATTTTTCGTTTTTTATGCAATTATGCTAGTAAAGATCCAAAAGTTATACACACAGTGAAATCCGGCAGCAAATCCATTCAATACTGAAAAAAATTCAAACAATTTTGACTTACTTTATATTTTTACGCAAATGTCGCAACAACGCCCGAATATCTCCCGTTTAAAATGCACGCGCCAATGCATTTTAAATGGAGTCTTCGTGATGGTGAACCGAGTATAGCTTTCGCTTACCTTGGATTTCCTATGACTTCGTTGAGTGCTGCGAGGATCTGTTCTTCGGAGGCATCTTTAGTAAGTCGGATTCCCATCCCTTTGTCCACCAGCATTTCCGCCACGTCCGTCTGATCCCCGAAGATAGGCATTCCTACCACAGGCACTCCGTGGTACACGGACTCCATGGCTCCATGTAGACCACAGTGGGAAAAGAATGCTCGGCAGCGCCGGTGACCTGTGCAGAGTATGACATGGGTGAGTGAGGAACCACTTTAGAGCCGAAGAATTCAAACAGGTGTGTTAGATTCCTTATCTCCCACTTGAAGACCGTCAAAAGGAAGAGGACTTGGTGAGATAAGTTAATGGTGAATAGTGATACTTTATGTATATTTTCCCGAAGGAGGACATAGCAGCACATCGAGAATAAGATAACACCGAGAACAGTCACAAATGTACCTGGCAGAGGTTTGATGTTCACCGTCCCAGCGCATCGCGACAGAAATCGCCAAAAATTTGAATAGTTGCGGACGTAAAACCATCGTACCTTCATCTGTTGCTGCTATTTACTCGGAGGGACAAAGAAATTGAAAAAATTCATGTTAAAAGAGATTCGGTTTGATTTGCTCTCAAGAGGTGCGAATGTCAAAAAAGGCCAGAAACTCTACTGAGATTGATATAAAAAATCATAAAAATAGATGTGAAACACGTAGATTGATAAGAAAGGAATACTTGTGACTAGAGCCGCGCCCTGCCGGTGCGAGCATAATTTGCTGCCTTTTATATTAAATTCCAAATCTAATCCAATCTAAAAATTTTTGGATGACTTTGAAAAACCACCGTTGTATGATTTCGTTTCTCATCATCTTACTTTGGTTAAAAAACATCAGTAACATTTATGCATGTTCCGTATATTGACATAGTGAATGGTCATTATAAGTTAAAAATTGACATTACTTTGGAATATGTTAGCAGCAACAGTCTCCGGAAGTGTCAACAAAACACCCAAAGCTATTTGCAAATTGGGAAAGACTACCATCACATCTCTAGAAAATGTATATTCCGAAACCTGAAGAAGACCTATTCTTGGTACCAGAAAATCTTTTATTGATTCCAATTCTAATACTTTTCTCTAAACCTTTGCCGATATTTAATTTCACATCGTAATCTCTCCTATATAAGTCGTTAGTATCACACAGAAAATAACGAAATTTTTGTTGTAATAAGAATGTTGTTGTTGTCATGGTTGGCTACCTTCTGTTGCCGCCCCTAAGATGCCGCCTCCCGGGTGCGGTGCACCCCTTGCATCCATATGCTCTGCTTTGACAGGTAAATTTGAAAGAATTCAAAACTGATGAGTAAACATTTCCCATTTTTATAAGGATTGTGAAGGTATGATAGAGCAGTTTTTCCAATGAATCCAAGTTATAATTCCTGTAGGTATACAGAATTAAAAATTCAGCTCGAAAAAGTTCAATAAAAAATTTCCCCATTCTAAATCTAAAGCAGGTGAGCTAGGTGTACGCACGTCCAGGGCCGTTTTTACTACTAGGCGAACCTAGGCAATAACCTAGGCGAACCAGCGGTGGCGTGCCTGAAGGCAGGCGAGAGAATTTTCGGCGCCCAGAATTCTGATGACTTTATCCTTTTTATGTATCTTTCTCTAAGAATTGAAGCCCAAGAGTAAATAAACGTAGATTCTGTTAACGTGCGAATTTACGGCAATTTTAATGTCTTAATCCCATCTTTGACACAGAAAAATATATAATGTCAGCATTTCTCTGCGTTTCGACCCCACATTGGCACGCAAGTCCTTTAAATTAACCAAATGTGACACTTTAGCCACAAAGGTTCGTCATCCATGGCCTAGGGGCGATGATATATAAACTCGAAAGCATCCTATGCGCTGGAATTGAAGAAAGATGTTTTTCTTTCTTTTTGTGATTCTGCGGTCAAAACTCTACGAAATTGAACACAGAAACGAAAATCATTAATTTTTCTACTTATGATACATGCAAACGAATTTTGATCGACACTATCACTTTCGGACAATATGTTTAAAAAAATGTACCTCGCAACTGTTAAAGCAAATTTGTCTTAATACATTTTCAGAGATATCCTGATTGTTAAGATTTTTTTATCGACAAACGCACTTTAGAGCTTAAATCTGTAAATTATGATCTGTAATTGAAGTTTATTCTGAAAGATGCCTGCCTTACCTTGGCTATACCCCTGCCTTACCTTGGCTATACCCCTGCCTTACCTTGGCTATACCCCTGCCTTACCTTGGCTATACCCCTGCCTTAATTCGTCTACGCTACGAACTCAGGGTAGTTATGTTAATGTAGAAGATGTTTCTAGCTTTACAAAATTTAACATTCGTTAGTATTTAAATCAAGATAAAATCCACAGTATCTGAAACGGTTACCTAGAAGATCTTGTTGTGGCATCCACGCCATCATTTTCACATTTGGCGGTACTTCCTCTTTGACATTCCCGTCGTATTTCATTAAGATTCGCTGAGGCAGGCGAGAGAAAACTTTTAGCAGACGCCGCAGAAATGCTTTTGGCGCCACTGCTGCATCGATCGTAGCGCCCATGGAAAAAACGACGATGCCCGCAGAACCAGATCCTTCGACGAATTCCTCCAAATCCTGTAAGGATGATTCGCGAAAATTAATGGGATTAAGGGTCCTCCAAGGAAAAGCATTTTTCAAGCCGTTGGCATTCCCCTCGCCATGACGGCATACTAACAGATAAATGAGTTCTGTTTTCATTATTCAACACTTTAAAGATGTAGCCAGCAGGCAAACGTCTTATTGTTAATGTATACATGTTGCGAACCACATTTGATAAAATAATTAGAAAATATTTGAAAATATTGATAATTTTTGCTACTTGGCTATAAGATGCGATATCGAAATACTCTTTCGATTGGGTCATAGTTTTACGGAAGAATGTCCACAGTTTTTTTTTTATGGCTTTGGGGAGAAAAATTGGGGGCAAACTGGCTTTGCCTGAATTCGCAACCCCTACCACCACCTCCTCCCTTCTTCCCCACCCTCGACTAGGGCGTTCGTCAGGGTAGAAACAAGAAGAAATGAACATTACGGAGGAAGAGGAAGCAAAACCAATGACTTATTTGCGAGAAGGAGAGGGGGATTTTGGCTATGCAACATCTGTTCCTGTGCGAACTATTTCATCCTTTTGGTAGGAATGGCGACTGTAGAGCGGTGGTATCCAAGGTTGATCACCATTTGATGACTTTTTACAGGGCTATTAAGTTCAGCAATTACTCTAGAAAACGTAACCTTGGAATTATAATACAAATTTTCGTCAGTTTTTCGTCGATGTCAATTTTCGTCACAAATTTCATTTTTAATCGAGATTTATTGCGAAGGATCTCAAGGAAAAATGTGTTGAATCTTGCCGTGCACCCGTAGAATGATGGTCACATTTCTGTACGTGCTTGTTGATGAATATTTAAAAAAAATTGCGAATGATTATAAATAAGGAAAGTAAGACGTAGTTCTTTAAGACCAAGTTCCTACGTTGTAAGAGTATAGCGAGAAAAATAGACAATAGGATGGATGGCTTCATACTTCACTTAGTGGAATTCCGTAATAATAAAACAAGGTTACACAGAACTATTTAATTATAACATTCACAAAATATTTTAAACTGACTCGACTATGGTTTAGATGCTTATTGGCCTGATGTCAATGCATCAAAATAATGCGTCATTTAAAAATATTTTGCGGATAGTATAATTAAATAAATAGTTGTGTGTAACCTTGTCAGACAATAGGAGACCGCTGTGAATTAATATTGCTGTTTATATGCAGACCTTCTCCTTCGATACCTCATGGTCTTATGACTAAGTTGAAGTGATCGCTCGAATAACTGGGACAATCTTCGGTACCTGGGGAAGCGTCCTGGGCGGTCGGCACTGCATGCAGCCAATATTGATGACGTTGGGAGGCAGAGCTCTCGGGTAATCTAAGGCAACGTCAGAATTCTCAAGAACCCCTGCTATGTCCTCCAACAGTCTTCTTGGGTGAGGAGCACCCGGAAGATGCCGTTGAATTGCTAAATGCGTCCACCAGAACTGAATCTGAAAATATAGAATTAAATCATGAATTCTGTTGAACTCATCAATGAGTACGAAATTATAATGCGGAGTGATTCACTGACACATTTAATTGAAAGAATCTCATTTACTCTTTTAATGTTTAATCTGTTTCTATATATATCGATGTCTTAAGATCGGTATTTGACTTTATATTAAGCGTATTATCTTGGCTCATTCGCCGAATTGGAGAGAAGGGGCAATATACATTACTTCTTTCTTTAGGTACTAATATTTTGGAACGCATTCGAAATGTAACTAAATTTTCGAAGGACCAAATTAGGAAAGATTAAGTTCTCTTATTTTATGTAGGTGTAGCTGAATAAATTACTGTCAAATACTTTCATCGACCGCTCCATAAGTTTAATCTTCATTTCCTTTATATGTCAATAGGGAACGAAAGCGGAATTTACTTCTTTGATTTAATTACCTCAAATTTTTGATTGATCGATACCTTGATTTAAATACCTCAATTTAAACCCTCAAATTTTTCTCTTTTTGAATCTTTTTCGAAATGGACTGTCATGTACAGCTTCTGAACATCGCTTTTTCATTGGATCGTTGTTGTAAACCCATTAGACAGTTATGTTTGGCTACTTTTAGAGATAGGAGATTGGGCATTTATATTTTTGTGAATGTATTTATGACGAAAAGATGTCGGAGAAAGTCCTCACCAGAAATACGAAATTGGCCCTTACTCTCCCGCGAGCACTTCCGTTGTACTTAGTACTTAGTATGCATAGATATGATATGTAAGATATGTACTTAGTTTTTGAGAGATCACGTTCTTCCGCATTTTTATGAGAAAATACTATTTTATTTCAACAGTTAGTAAGCAACGGTAAGCTCAAAATGATATAAATGTAGCCAAACAAGGTGAAAAGTGGCGGTCACATCCGCGACGGACCTCTCATGTCAAAAGGTCATCAATTTCGGATTACTCACCGACATAACCAGGTGACCTCCCATTCGGAAGAAAGCACTGTAGAGTCTTTCCAAATATGTCATATTGTCAGTGAGTTTGGTCATCATCGATGGGGTATTGGCCATAAAGGGCGGCTTCCACACTCCTGCGGCGTAGTCCCCTTCGCCTCCACTGAGGGGCAGAGCCCAGTAGGTCACTGTGGGGGCCTTGAGGTCGCTCGCTAGCGCCAGGCCGCATTCGTTGGCGAAAGAATCGACGACGGCGACGTCGTATTGCCTTAGACGGCGTCGTAGGCGTCCCTTCGGAGGAAGAAGCAATTTGCAGACCGCGTCATTGGTGAAGAAGGCCGATAAGGGCACTTGGAGTGGGCAGAGGCCGAGCCTCCACAGCCTCTCGAGGGGCAGCTGAAATCGCCCCTGCCTTCCTTTGGTCACGAAAGGAACGGATCCATCCTCGTTAGGTACTGATAGGGATATAACTGTGAGATTTGCTGGTTCCTGAAATGAGTTTGATGAGCAGCTATTAGGTTTGGTAGGCTCAGGAGTTTCATTTTTCATAAACATAAAGATGTGTTTCCAAGCAATAGAGAGTGAGGTGCTGATATTATCTTTATGATTTGTCAACGATGGGATAAAGATGTTGTAATTGACGTAATTAATCATTCATTATTATTACTAATAAACGGAATCCACATTTATGTACTCTGGGGCTTCACTTAAGTGAAGAAAACGTAACAAGAATAGTTCTGCCAGAGTTCAGAAAACGGTTAAAAACGTTCTCGACCATATATCTCGATATCACTTCGACTAAGTATCGGAGGGAAAGTTTTAATACTGCGTGGTATATTTACCCGATGTAGAGGGAATTGTGCTAACAGTAATGACGCTTCGATAAACGCCACATCCGGTCCTTTTCTCTCTCTTTGATTGAAGTGATTCCCACTTCTTGAGAGAACAACGAACCCCACAAATATTTCCTAAAATTTCATTCCCCTAAGGGAGTGTTAGAAAGACAGCAACTTACGATTCCGAAGCGCGTTTCTTTGCTTTTTCAATTGACGCGACGGACGAAGACAAACAGGCGTACGCTCGGCGATAAAACTTACTCAAGGTTTTTCCATTTCCCTCTTCTTTCTCTCTGCTTTCTTTTGCGGGCGACAGGTAGTTTATAAAAACACCTACAGTTACTTTCGTGGACCAAAAAGATCAAGATTTTATTCTGGCGGAAACCTTTTCGTTAGCGAACTTATATATAAGTAATATTTTCGGAATAAGAGCAGTTTCTTGATATATGCAGGAAAATCGAATATCTACGACTAAAAAGTCTTCCAAACGGCGAAATGGAGAAAAGCGTTCCGGTGGGATATCCCAAAGGATAGAGCAACCAAACGGCAATTGAAAGAAAGGGTTCGAGTCTCAGTCTCATCAGACTTTTCTCGTGTCCGTTTCTCCTTGGGATTTATCCTAGGTACACGCCTTATCCTGCCAAATCACCGAAACCCTTTTCCTCGTGTTTAATTTTTTTTTTAAATTTCGCATATTTTTTGCGATGGGTTTTAATTTTACATTAATTTGGCTTTTGATAACACTCTGGGTAACATTATGGAGAATGTAGATGAAAATTGGAAAGCAAAATAATTTAGAATAATCGACATTTTTAATTTTAAACATTTGATAATGGGATCACTTCTCAGTCTTTTAATTTATCTCTTTTTACATTATAATATATGATATTATTGAATCAATAATACCATAATTGAATCAAATCAATTCATTTATTTGTCTTTCATTCACACGTTCCTTTCGAAGTTATTCAGTTTCTCAGAGAGTGCTTCCGTAGTTTGTGAAAGCAGCTGAGCTTAGTGAATAGATGATCTTTTATAAAAGTAATTGGTTTGAAATTTATATATTTTTCTAATTCCTTCAATGACATCGAAAGTGTTAGAGCAGTAGTTGATGCGAATGGAATATTTATTTTTTATGGAAGACAGGTTGAAAAGGGTCTCACAACAATTGACAGACGCAGACAGCTCCGTTTTTTGTTTCTGTCAGGTTCTCGTAGTTTAAATTATCAATATCAGTAAATTACTCGGTGTTTACACACTCTGTCACAAGCAGAAAGATGACTGCAGGGTATTAGTGTAGATGTAGAAGAATGCCACGTCTATTGAGGCGATTAAATGGATAAGTTCTGCTTAATACGAAGAACTAAGACGATATGTTTTACATTCCCCACTGCATTTGTCTACCAATTATTATTAATATTCTCTTCTTTGTTTAAAATCAACTGACAGTTGTGCCGGTTGGAAACTTCTCTTAAGGCAAGTTAGACTACTGGCTCAATAGTTTATTTAAAAAATCATTTAAAATAAATAAGCTAATATAATATTAATAAAAATAATAAACATTTCGAAGTAAACGGCGAAAACTGTTTATGAGTACAGATTGAAAATAACTTAATAAATAAAGTTAAAGTGGAAGACCAGCTAACAACTTTCCAATAACAGTAATATAAATTTAATTTTCGAATAACTTAAATGAATGATGTAAAAGTTATTTCTTGGAATTATTTTATATAAAAATAATTTATAGCGGTTTCACCATAAATAATATAAAAATACTTATCACGGAAGGCTTGTTGGTCTAACGATGTCGTCGAAATGAGAGATCGTTACCTTCATTTGGTGTCCTTTGCGTTGCTTTCCACTTTCGAAGCGAACCATCGTCACTTGGTGCCCTCGACGCACCATCTCCTCCGCTAGGGTGCGTAGCTGTGCTTCGTGGCTCGCTCCGTGCAGTGGGCTCAGCACCAACACGTCCAACGCCCCCGCGCACCTCGGCTCCGAGAGCAGGGACATGAGCACCGCTAACGTAACCGCCATTGAAGATGCCGTCTGCAGCGCCATTTCCCTTCGGAAGAATCCGATGGAGGAATTACCTAATTACACTTGGCATTCGTTCCGTCTCTTGTGTAACTCTCGCATTTTGGTAAAAGTGAATGGTATTGTCATTGTTTGACGGAATTCGTTACGTCGCCTTAAACAGCCTTTGTTTACCATTTACGGTTTAGTTTAGCGAGTCTTGCGAGGTCAATTAAGTAATAGTGGAAAAGGGTGCCATAAGGGAAATACGTAGAAAATGCAAATAATTGACGGTCGTTCAAAGAATTTCGCCATCGAATAAAGTTTACTTAGGAGAAAACTAACTCACGAATATATCACGAAGAGAATGAGAAAATTACGTAACGTAGTGAAAAAATTTCATCCCATCTAATGCTGAATTCATGCCGGAGTATATTTTTTCTTTTGAAGTACACCGAATAATAATTAACATAAATGAAAGTATTTCTGATTATTGCGATTCGTTTTCGGAATAAAATCCAACATTTTATTGAAAAAGCACGCAAAAAGGTAGAGGTGGAGATGGGACAGACGATTGAAAAAACAATCGAATAGTTATTCGATTGTTTTCACATTTGTTTGATTGTTTCGATGTTTATTGGATTGTTTTCATTCGAATGAATTCATTTGGTTTTACTCAGGCGGTTTATCACATCCATTTCTATTCGTATTCACGTTCACGTGAAAATTCGATTACATTTTAGCTCAGTATGTGCGGCAAAGCAATACGTCGCTTCGTTTTCGCTATTTAAAATATTTTTGAAACTGATAAAAAATAGGAAAATACTGAATCATATTCCAATGAAAATACTATTTGAAAAACTATATACACGGTCCAATTTCCTCGAAGCAGGTATCAATCATAAAATATTGTTTTCTGTCATTCTCTAATATATATATTATAAGTGTAGTTAAGCAGAAAACAGAGGGATTTACGAGCAATCGAAAATACAAAGTGGAATTATCCGAGTCAAGGGCAGTAAAAGCTGGCTGGTAAGATAGGATGTCTTGAGCGCTAACGTGCAGAGAAATTGACTGCTTCGCGCCCTTCCCTAGAAGTGATTTCCCTTGTTACTGGTTCAGTATACTACTCTATTATTACTTTAATATTCAGTAATCTATAATATTATTTATTGAATGAGCGTGTTACTTCGTCACATCTTTAAGGTAACCAATCATGGAAATCTTCTTGATCCTCTAAACTGGATGGCGTAAAGCGTTCGAATTCCCTTCTCCAAACCATATTAATTAAAACCGAATAGATTCATTCGAACGAATTCACTCGATTGAGGATTGAGTGAAAAATGGAAACGTGTTATTCGAAGGGAGCAAATAATGAAATTGTTCGATTACTTTTATTCGGTTGTTTCCACATTCAGGTTGAGGGTGGTTATGAGGTCAATACCGTATGGTGTTTTTTCACTTATAATATGCATTGTTAAAATTTTTGGATTAGCTGAAAGTCGGATTATCTGTAAAGAAGGCAAATAGGATAGATGACATTTCCTCTTAAACCGCATGCGCGATGAATTGAAGCCAATATTTCCGCAATCAAGGCTGTTTATTGCGAGTAGATGGAGAATAAAATGTCTGTCACGTAGTATCCATCAGTATAGATGTCCCAAATGTATCCTTGTAAGTATCACGCCTCGATTGTTTTCGCTGTCTTCTGAATTTAAAATAAACCGCCGCATGTATACAAAGAGAGAAGATAAAACAGTAAACTAAGGAGTTATTTTCTCAGGGACACCATTTTCTCGTATTTTCCGTAATTTCTCTCCTCAGCTGGAAAATGAACCACTTCAAAAAAGAAAACGAATTACTCAAACGTTCCTACAACTTGAGTGTACTTATTCTCTTTCACAGGGCTTAAGAAATTTTAAACATTTATGACAACAAATGAAGCCAAGTGTAAGAAAAGAAAATGTACATACTAATAAAGGTGAAATACGGTATTTTCAAGTCTCTTCTTACGTCCAACCCTTCGTCATGTATAATTTAAAAGAGAGTTAAAATTGTACAGAAGAAAACTACTTTGCGGGTTTAAAACCTAGGTTATATAAAGACACTGATCTAAAAATTCAACTTGAACGTTGCCTAACATAGAGAAAATCACAAGGAAGTGGAACGTCTAATTTACATCAAAAAATAAAACCAAAGTGATTATGCGTGGCCCAAAGAGTTTCAATTTTAATGAGTTTTCATTTGCAGGTAATGGGTAAGAATTTTGGTGATAAAGTAGCGAATGGAGTCGCTAGAAAGAAATTGCAAGAAGTTCAAGAACTGCTCAAGCAAAGCGATAATTCAAGCAGAAGAAGCCATTTTTAAGTCAAAATAACAGAAATAAGGAAAGAGTTCATAATAATCATATTCATTTTAAACTATGGTTCTTATAGAGCACTGTATTGTAAAAACACAGTAAAACACTCAGTTAGTTCCACAAAATACTTTTATCGATAAAAATACTCGGTAAAACTCAGCAAATGTTTTCTCTTTACGGTGTCATCACGGACAATTTTCCTCAGATTTGACCTGAATACGTTAATTTTACTATACAGCACTTTTCGACGGCTGCGAAACATGGACGTAGCAGCAGCGGAGATAAGCGGAAGAATGAAAATGGAAGTGAAAGGAATAAAATGATCATTCGAAAAGTAAATGGGAAGATATGTATATAGAAACGACGAAAGAAGAGAAAGTAAAATCAGGCGTACACTAAGGCAGGATAGTTTTCTGAAAAAGTGTCAGAAATAAGGAAGGAGAATTATCACTACAAAAGAAATAAGGTAGAAGGAATGAATTCAGGACCTAAATTCAATTACGAGAATGGTAAAGCTATGAAGAAACGAAGTGACTGATGGGGGTTGTATAGAACATTTCATACTATACATGTGTAACGTGAGGGAGAGACTCGAGCGTTTGAAATGTTTTGTTTGAGATGCTTTTTCTTTCTTTCTTAGTGCGATATTTGAGACATGACAATAACCGTAATGAATTATAGTTCGCATGCAGAGTGCATCTTTTTTATTGGGTAGAAGTGGATGATACGAAAGGGAGTCATTGTTTTTCTTCATTCGAATATTGGACGTCTTTTTAAAACGTCAACCTACTAATCTTTAGCAAATTTTATTTTATGCAATCTTTTCAAACCTTTTTAAGTGGTGTTTTTTACAACATAACAGATATCTTGAAAGTTCAGAAAAGCTCTTTTTGTCCATTTATGCTTTAGTATCTACAGAACGGACCGGTTAAGTAACGCTGTTAACACCGTCATTATCCTCCATCATTGTAACATATCTTTTAGGGCAATAAAAGTTTTAATAGCGAACGCTGAGCGGAGAATATGGAATGGTGGCTTATATTTCAACGGCTAATCCGTTTGTATGGCTTGAAAATGGTTTGTGCATAATTTTCGAAGGCCTTCCTCATCACATGAATGAAGCACGTCTGCTGAGGCTTAGCAATCACCTATTTTCGATATCTTTCAGAAGTCTTTTTGTATTATTTGTGAATTTATTGTATAGAGAAGAATAACATTTACTCAATATGAATTGTGCTGTTTGACCCTCCAGTGCTTATTAAGATAATTAATAGAGAATTGAACGGGAATTGCCACTGCGTCATCTCAATTTCACCTATTGTACATACAAAGTGACCAATTCCTTTTTCGGAATAGCTCAAAATTTCATCTCGAAGAATTCCAGAGGATGAAAAACCAGGGAAATTCGGATGGATAGTGGAATTTTGTAGTAATATTTAGGAAGTGAAGGAAACATCACTCACGGAAGCTAACTTCCTTGGAAAATGCAGTGAAGGAGATTCTATTCATCAAAATGCATCGTGGAGAAAGAAATGATGGAAACTATACTTTGGAGACGAACAGGAACTCAATTTGAACTTAACTGAAACGCATACATTTTTATGAGATTGAAAATATATATTACCTTTTTAAGGCGATGATTTTCGCAAATGTCAACGATTAAGTAACACTTTTTTGTTCTTAAAACGACTTCAGAAGAAAACGCAATTTCCTTAAAGGAACCATATCCTTTCATAGAATGTAGACAAAATATTAGAAAAACGAACTAAAGACAGCAAGAAAAAGGGTTCGTGTAGTATCATTTTAAGCTCTTGATACTTTAAAATAAAACTTCGAAAGGTTCGTACTTTTATTGAAAGGAATTGCAAAGAGAAATTTGTATTGAAAAGAATAAGACAACACTTTTACTCGTTACCATAGGATATTTAATAAAACGACCTAGGGACCTAGGAAAGTTACAAACATGCGACAAAGTTTTCACCGTGGAAGAAAGGATAGGGGAAGTGAAGGGTACAGGTTCTCGTTTATGATCGTTGACGAGGGATTTCCAAGCGTTTTAAGTATTTCTAAATGTTCGTAGTGGTCCATCGCTCGCCCTTTGTCCAAAACCTAGGTCGTTTTATTAAATATCCTGTGGTAACGAGTATAGATGTTGTCTTATTCATGAATAGCTACCACAAAGTCGAGGCCGAAGTAGTGGATTTAGAAATTTGTAATTGGTCTAGGAAATAATTCACTAAAGCGGAATTCCGTTTCTCTTCTTCCACTGCGATTGGTAATTAATGAAAGGCACTCTAATGGCCTCTTGAGCGTAAGATTCGTTTCAGACGATAGTGCTTCAGACAGTTACAGTTATGCTTATTGAGGAACCTCCGAATATGTTTACAGTGTATTATCACGTTCGGTTCTTTGCATAATCTTCAAACCTGAAATAATGTAATATGCATTATATTTTTAGTTTACTTCTGTTTCTTCACCAAACTTTCCCCATCGGATAATGAACAAAGTCGTTGAACCATGCAAGGGTTGAATTCATTGTAGCTTCTCGTACCCTTAGTTTGCTATGAGTGAGTTGATAAAGGAGGCATCTATATTTCAGATATCACCTGAGAAATTAAAAGCAAATTGAATAGCTGCTTTAAAAAGGGTATGTACGAATAATCTGGATTATTTTACGTTCTATCTTACCATAGACCACTACCCATGCTAGCGAAATAGTAGAATCAGACAAAGCTATGCATTCAGATGTACATTACTGCTAGCGAAACATACTATGGAAGTCCTTTTCCCATTATTATGTTGTAATGATCGAATACTCGAGATATTCGGAAAATTCTTTCCTAAAGAGTTAGTAAACTATTTCTATGTAAGTGGCAAGAAATTCTGCATAAAGAAATTCCCTGCTCTCCTTGTAGTCATAAATAGTACGAGGCGCCCAACTTTCTTGGTGAGCAATTGTCCAGCGAGCAATTGTCCGACGACCAACTGTTCGCGAGCAATTACCCGTATACGACATTACTTACCCACCGTGTTTGGGGTGGCTTTGCAGACGGGTGTCGATCAATCTAGTGCCGGTGTAGGAGGCACGGAGCACTGAACCGGTAGNTGTGATGTAGAGACAATAAGTTTTTGTTTTCTTACAACCGATACTACCTTTCAGAAAAATTTTACACGATTAAATTGGCATAAAAAATTTCAAGGTGCTTCTAATTTAGTCAAAGGATTGATTGAGGGTTATTCGAAGTTCTTAATTAGAAGGATAAGAGTTTACGTACGTCAATTGTCTTGCACTACAGAAGAAATATTTGCTACTGGAAGTGGATCTGAAGAATTTTTAAAGACTTACGCAAAGGCTGTATCAGCTGGTAAAGCTACACCTGACTGCCCTGAGCATGTTACAACGCATATCGAAATTGAAAAGGGCGGTGGCACATTACTTCATTTTACGTCGAGGGATTACTATTCAGATGATCTTGCGCTCGGTTGGGTTCCTAACGAAATTAATATTCCGCAGTATGATCAAATTGATACGTAAGCAAAGAGTAGGAAATATGACCCAAACAACGATGGAAACGACAACGACGGTAGGAAAAGGATGAATACATAAATAGTAATAGGATAAAAATCAATAGACGAATCTGCAATTTTAATAGCGAACATTGTCCTAGGAAGTATTCCCGCAATAAACGATCTCTTCCGATTCGAATCACGCAACTACGGACGTGTAGTGCATTTCGATTGCACGGAGCGAAGGGATTGCCCATNCAGCAGGTAGGGAGCACTGTACAGTGAGCGCTACCTTAGGTAGGGTTCACTGTACAGTGAACGCTACCTTAGGTAGGGTTCACTGTACAGTGCTCCCTACCGGTTAAGTGCCCCGTGCCTCCTACACCGGCCCTGTTGGTAAGGCATGCTTTTTTATATTACTTATGAAGTTCAATCCTGAATAATATATTTCGTGTAAAAAACACTTCGTGGACTCTCTTTTTCTAAAATTTACTGTTTAAAGCACTTGTATAGCAAGTTTAATAACTGTGGCTTTCCCTTTCACTTTCGTAATCCTTTTTAGAATTTATTACGTCTATTGTTCTAAAGAACATTCCAAGTTTAAAAGCACGTCATTTCCGTCCGAACGAATTATTTCCAGAATGTTCGTTTCACCGAAATCCAGAGTACATTAATTTGAAGGTGAGCATAATTATGCAATTTCCTTAATTCCCGGTGAAGTTCCGCTGAAAATTAACATTCATGAGTTTTCAAATATTTCGAATGCTTTCAACAATTCCAAAAATACAATTTAGTCATTCTTTCAGAATATCATTTGTCTGTTTCACGTATTTCACCATCAAATTTTCTCTCAGATTTATGTAGATTATTAAGGGGAAATGAACTCCTAAAACCTAATTTTGAGTAGTACATGGGAGTAGAAGAGGTATAATTTCGCCTAATGAATGATGCAGAGAATGGAAAAAAAATCCTACTTAATTTTCACGTTGGACTTCACAATAAAAGTATGTAAATAATAGTGTACACAAATCATGAAATATGTAATACTCATCTACACCAAATCAACTCGTTCAACTATTAACGAATCTCCTCACCACTCGCTGGTTTATGCCTTTGTCGTATCCATTCAATCTACATCTACATATGAACCGTGCTAGCCGTCTTTCGGCGTGTGGCAGGGGGTGCAATACCACTCTACTTCGCTAATCGATTAATTACGCGTAACGTTTGCGAAAAAAAGAATTCTAGAAACGACTTGTTCTAGCATCTATTTCTCTGATTTTTCTCGCAGTGTCAGAATGACCTATCTAATTGGGAGGACGCATAGTATCATCTTCTAAGAACGTACTTATTCTTAGTTTATTAAGTAAATTTAGCCCTTCTTCTATCTTCTGGAGATTCCCACCCTGCGTCTATGTCTATGTGTATACCCTGCTAGCCACCTTTCGGCGTGTGGCAGGGGGTGCATGCTTCAAGACTCTATTTACCTAGTCGATTACTTTCGCGTATCGTTCGCGGAAAAAACGAATTCTTGAATCGGTTCGTTTTCGCATCTATTTCTCTTATTTTCCTCGCTGTATCGGAGCGGCCTATATAGCAGGGAGGGCGCATTATGTCCGCGACGTCTT
>KZ309124.1:286431-298218 GCA_000376725.2 Ladona fulva | reverse complement strand
GACTTACAAGGAGACTATGTAGAAAAATAAAAATAAATTTAAAGAAAAAATGTCTTGTATCTTTGTTAGGTCGGAAAATTTTCAGACCACCCTCATATTTCTGCAATGGGATACCAGTTTGCCGCGCGTGATAAATAACGACATCACGGAATGGGTTGGGTTGGAGCAGTGGCGAGGAGGGGTTTAAAGGTCATCCATTTACCGCGCAAATCCCAAGGTCACCCAAGGCCGGACTCAAGAATAACCTGTATGGGGAGGTAAGGAGCGGAAAAGGGGAGGGCATCATTTTTTTCTTACTCTTGCCTTTACTGCACGCGGATTGGCTGTTCGATCCGACGTGTTGGATCTTTTGTTTCAACTTGCTTGAAGTGATTAGTAACTGTTCTGCTCTTGAGAGAAATTTCAAACAATTTCGTTTAACATTTACATTGTTATCTTTTTTTTCAACAACCTGTGTTGTTGATTGAATTTCGGCACATTGTATCTTCACTTTTCCAAGAATTTCATATTGATATTCAGAGTTGTACATCTTGTAAACTTTCTATAAATGTTTCTGTTTTGAAACCAAAAAAGATTTTAAAGTTTTGCCATAAAGCTTGTGATGTAGAGACAATAAGTTTTTGTTTTCTTACAACCGATACTACCTTTCAGAAAAATTTTACACGATTAAATTGGCATAAAAAATTTCAAGGTGCTTCTAATTTAGTCAAAGGATTGATTGAGGGTTATTCGAAGTTCTTAATTAGAAGGATAAGAGTTTACGTACGTCAATTGTCTTGCACTACAGAAGAAATATTTGCTACTGGAAGTGGATCTGAAGAATTTTTAAAGACTTACGCAAAGGCTGTATCAGCTGGTAAAGCTACACCTGACTGCCCTGAGCATGTTACAACGCATATCGAAATTGAAAAGGGCGGTGGCACATTACTTCATTTTACGTCGAGGGATTACTATTCAGATGATCTTGCGCTCGGTTGGGTTCCTAACGAAATTAATATTCCGCAGTATGATCAAATTGATACGTAAGCAAAGAGTAGGAAATATGACCCAAACAACGATGGAAACGACAACGACGGTAGGAAAAGGATGAATACATAAATAGTAATAGGATAAAAATCAATAGACGAATCTGCAATTTTAATAGCGAACATTGTCCTAGGAAGTATTCCCGCAATAAACGATCTCTTCCGATTCGAATCACGCAACTACGGACGTGTAGTGCATTTCGATTGCACGGAGCGAAGGGATTGCCCATAAAATTACACCCACTCACTATTTACTTTCAAGTAGATTAGAGTTAGTTCCATAAAAACGGTCTTACTACGAAACAGAAAATATGTTCAAAAACGAGACTGGTTTCGAGGGTTCTTCCTCATCTTCAGGCAACTGGAAAAAATGCAGAATATATACACTGAATAGAAAAGGAGGCATTGGTGTGTGGGGGAGGGAAGGAAGATGAAAGGAGCAGAGCATTGGAAAGAAGGAGAAATTTCCATAGAAAAAGAATTAGCCGGAGGTGAGTGGATGTAAATGGGAAAGTACAGACCTGAGTAAAATGGGTTGATTTTCGCCGAAGAATCTTATTAGCAAGATTCATGGAGAACTTAAGATGTGATTAAGTATTGTATGTGAATAAATATGTAAAACTTAAGATTAAGTGGTGAATCTGCGGTCTCTCTAGCAGGTCGACTTTATTTCCTTTATGGCCAACGTTCAGGATTATAGGGACAAAAGATGTTTTTTCTCTTTCACACGAAATCGCAATTCGCAAAATCTTTGATGCGGTAAATTATTCATCCCTCTCTTCAATCTTGTAATTCATGAATTTGTTTCATACTCAAATTCGTTTGCAAAAAAATTCAACTTAGAAAGTGACCTGGGAGCAAATATAGTATTAAACTGAGATTAAAATGTTATAGCTTTGGTCGTAAATTAACTGTTGAAGCCCCTGTTTTACAAAAGAATAAGACATTCATCGGTAAGAGATAGCACTAGGGGATAGAAATGTTATCGTAAGATGATTCCTGGTATCCGAAATCAACATTCCAATTTTTCAGTTAAAGGGTTTTTATGATAATTTTTGGAAGGTTTCGCTTGCCCTTTTCAGTTTCTCAGCACTACATCCCATTGGGATATTGGAAGGAATATTTTCAATTACTTATGAGCGTTGGTTTCGTTTTTACATTTCTAATCATAACACAGAAATCAATTATGTAAGCATAGTGTGATTTTTCATGCGAGCAAGCACAAAAAGTGTGGGAAGCGTCGAGAGACATTTATAGACGGCATCTAAAGGCTAAATTATAGTCAGGGGATGAAGCGGAAGTTCGAAATATGGGTAAATATTTATAAATAAAATTATTATATTCATTAATAAAATGCTCGTAGATGGCAGTTGGAAATCCTTGAAAGAAAGGATATTAGTAAATTTAGGATATTCGCGAACGACACGGTAATTTATAGGGAAATAGAAAGTTCAGATGATAGAATAACCCTGGTGATTGATTTAGATAAAATTATGAAATGGTGTGATGACTGGCAATCAGAGATCAATATAGACAAATGTTCGGTAATAAACTTCTTCGAAAAGAAAAATACCAATGATTATTCGTACAGCGTCCGAGAAACTTGATCAACGGTAGAATCGGTGAAATACCTTGGAGTAACCCTCACAAAAAACTTAACCTGGGTTACCCACATTCGTAATAAATGTGGGTGAGCACTTAAGAAACTCGGATTCGTGAAGAGGATAGTCGGTTGGAGCGAAGAAAAAGTCCGTGAGCGATGTTACGTTGCGTTGGTTAGTTCTCAGTTGGAATATGCGTGTAGTGTATGGGACCCTGCAGAAAAGTGTTGTATTCGATAACTAGAAAAAGTACAGCGAAAGGCGATACGTATACGATAAAAAATTGCTACGACAAATCAACGACGTTACCCAAATGCTTCAGGACGCAGGATGGGAATCTCTGATGATAAAAGATTTAAACAGAGGATAAATTTGCTCAATGGGTTCAGAGAAGGTACCTTCGTGGAAGATATGCGTCCTCCCTGTTACATAGGCCGTTCTGATTCTGAGAGGAAAATCAGAGAGATAGTAGACGCTAGAACGAATCGATTCAAAAATTTATTTTTTCCGCGAACGATACGCGAAAGTAATTGATTAGGAAAGCAGAGTGATGGTGCATGCACCCTCTGCCACACGCCGAAAGGCGGCTTTCAGGGTGTTCACGTAGATGTATCTCCACTTTGAAATAAAAAAAATAGTCGGTTCAGAATCATTGGGTTCCATTCACGGGGTTTCTGAAAAATAATGTCTATGAATGAAGTTAGACCATCATCCTTGATAAATAATTGAGGAATTCAAATTTTACTGCTATGTACTACATTGCTTACTAATTAACTCGCAGAAAAAATTGCATCAGCTATCACATTGCTAACTCGGTGATTAATGATTGAAAGATGTCATAGTTAGACAGTGGAATCTTTCATGCGATAAAGGCCAACTTCAATAGGCCACTTAATTTGTGAGAGGTTAAGAAATAATGTACGATTTCAAGGTGAATTAGGAGAATAGCTTGTCACGAAATAAATAGTTTTGAAGGAAGCATACTGCATACGGTGATACATTCGATATCAATAATCACTTGGTATACTGTGAGTTGATCTATACATGATTGATAATTTTGCATAATTTTAAATCTGAATGCAATCTATCTTAAGTGAAATAAATATGATTAAACATATTAAAACGCTCCATTAGAGTGAACTTTTTACTATACCACACAAAAATTTTTTTTAATTTTTAATATTAATAAGTACCAAGGTATTAGCCCTGAGTCTATATCGTTTAAATATATTTAATTAATAATATAATTAATTCGTTTTAATATGATTAAAATATAATAATGTCTGCATCCAATGGATGCCGACAAATAAGTTTCGAATAAGTGAAACAAAGAAAATACATTCGTAGAAGAGCGTCAATTCACGGAAGAATGAAACAACATTTAGAAGAAACGTTAGAACTCTAGAAAGGCTTCCGCGGTGATGAGAAGATAAAAGCCACGAGACAAAGCGCAACGTTGTCGACAATTACTACTGTTTGTCTATTCCTGTCGTCAGAAAAAATTCTCACCCTCGGATCATAAGATGCAAGCAGATTTAAATTGAAATTTTTCCGGAAAATGGTGCGTCTTATCGGTCGGGAAATACGATATGTATAACGTCAAAGGAACTAAGGATTGAGTTGGATTTGAGTGGAGGAGACGTCCATAGTTGAGTCTGTTTCAGGAATTGGTCTGTGACGGCCCTTATCTGTCACATCGATAAATACTCGTACTGAACTGCTCCATCAATACTTTCAATATCAATTATTATGCTGAAAAAATGGTGGCTGCTTTGCTCATATTAATCGGTTAGGATTCACTCGAGGGGTAGTATTTGGTAGAACATCACGTTTTCTCAACTGATGAAGAAATAACATTGAACATTCGAGTTTCAATGTCTCACTGTGCCCAATTTTCAGACTCTGAAGGTTTTTACCGGAAAAATAAATGAAGAAATTCCACTGCTTACTTTAATGGTTACCTTTATATGATGTTTTCAGGGGAATCCAGTTTCGCTGCAGTTTCCCTTTCTTAGGCCGGTTTTACCTTCTATCACTTTCAGTCTCACTTGAGCACAGGGTCAATGGGGAGTTGATTGAGCGGGCGCCGGAAGAGGACTGTGCCTAGGGATAGAAGAACAGGTCCGAGAGGGGTAGTGAGTGGGGTAGTGAGTGGGGGAGTGAGTGGGGGAGGGCAGACGCTTCTCTGGAATCCTCAGGCCCCAAATGCCTCTTTCGCCCACAATTCTCTTCCACAGGGAACTCTACTCGCTCACTGCTGCTTAGAAATGAATAGAAATGCCGGCCGTATGTCTCCTCTTTCCAAAATGCAACAAATAGATGTTCGCTTATTCGAAGCTTGGCTCAAAATTTATGGGAATATTACTTTCTCAATCTGCGCAGTGAATCAGATGTTTCTGTTTTGCTGCGAACGCAATAAATACTATATATTGTTTGCTTTGAGTAAATCAGCGCTATCACATACGAAACGATGACATTACTCGGTATTTGATTCGCGTGATTCGGACAATATATTATTGCGGCAAGGAAGTGTACAATTCGCAGTTATGTAATGAACTACGAATCCTTTCTATGAAATATGTCTCTTAAATAATAATAATGAATGATTGCCGTTGAATGTGGAATTCGATAACAAGAAACGCAGCGGCGGCTAAATTACAGGATCAAATTCAAATATATTACAATGCTCAATCCTCAGATAATTCATGACACATCAACATAACATCACATATACATCACATGTATAATTGATAAAAGAGACTTGGGTGGTATTTTGGTGTGCTTTGTGCGATTCGCCTGTAACGCGAGTGACAAAAGTTGTACAAATGTCAAACTTTAATGATTATGAAATGTCGACAGTCCGTAAATAATGGGATATGTTATGCTTCTCTCGTCCTCGATTTTATTTTGAAATTTCCAGATTATCCACGCAAAAATATTGTGAAATTTTGAGGATGTAAAGAACTCTTACACCTGATGACCAGTGCGTTCGTTGCATCCTAGCGCATGCATTTTTCCATTAGAATGCATTAGAAATTCAGGCCAATTTAAAAGTAAAGTTAAAGAAATAATGATAGACTATGCGAATAGAAGAAAATTTTATGAGATTTTAGACTTAACAAGTGGCTGGGTCAAATTTACGACTGCGTAGTAATATTCATTACATATCCCAACCTTTTTAACGACATTTACATCTTTTTCTTCACGGTAAAAAAATTGAGGATATAAAATATATGTCAATTCATATTAGCAAAGCCTGAAAAACCATCTGCAAAACTTTGGTAGTTAAAATTTTAATAAAATTGAGGTATACAAGAAAAATTTTGTAAAGTTAACTCGGAAGTGAAGTTTAATCGAAGGAAGCGAAATAATAAAGCGAATGAATGCCTTTTCGCTGAATAAATGGCAGTTTATAGTTATCTACACTCTCTTTCGCCACAAAGACTATCTATTGTTTAATTTTGTTCATTAATTCGCAGTCGATAGTTATAATTATTTATTTAACCGGTGAGAATCAACAGGTGCACATAAATATTGAGGCATAACATTCAACATTGAAACATAACAGTTGTACAAATACGATGGATTCTAATTCGATATAATATTAAATTATTAAATCATTATTACTTGATCTTAACTCGAGTAAATAGTTTAAAATTATTTCTGTGATAATATACAAAATTGTTAACGATTTCGTAAAACAACATTTTTCAGTAATGGTTGGATGTATATTCCTTTTTGATGAAATAAATCAGCAAAGTGAAGTAATTTCGAAAATTGTAGAAAGGAAAAGAACTGATTTCATAATGAAAGAGAATATTGTTCTTTATATTGGTCTACTGAAGTTTGCATTCAGTGAAATAAAAATTGTGTGTACTAGGTGTAGTATACGCAGTCCCCCCTCAAAAGACGCGATTATAATACAATAGTACTGCTCATTATTATAGATCCGCTTT
Organism: Ladona fulva; assembly: GCA_000376725.2. Classification (NCBI taxonomy): domain Eukaryota; kingdom Metazoa; phylum Arthropoda; class Insecta; order Odonata; family Libellulidae; genus Ladona; species Ladona fulva. The sequence goes on along the minus strand of KZ309124.1, from coordinate 291,636 downwards.
CATAAGATCGCATTTTCAGTAAGACGCGGTTTTAGTTCTTCACGTTCCTCAGAATTTGTGAATCATGCGCCATCATCAATCGCTATAAGAAATAACACTTCGAAAGAGTAAATCCAATACACCAAAAGATGTAGTGAGAAAAGAACGATGTAAGCTGCCGAAATTTCTACGTATTCTCTAAACGATAAACAGATAGAGCTCCAGTGAATTACTGATGCCGGCGACGTCCTTTATGACGTATGTACATACATACTACATTTACGAAGTTTCATTTACAACTGCTCTATTAGTTGTAGCCGCCCGCGCAATTGAGTTTCCGAGAAGAGATCGGAAGTATTGAGAGTTGAATTTAGTGCGCAATAGTAATTCGAGAGAATTGATCCCGAAAGGAACGAAACGAACAAGTTCAGACTTAACAGCGAATGAGAAAAAATTAGGGCGTATAACCATAATATATTAATAAATAAATGGTTATACGCCCATTTTAAACTATTAATTTAGCCCACAAAACTTATACGAGATATTAGATAAGTTAAAAGAGTTCGTAAAAGTTCTTCGTATATTAGATAAGTTAAAAGTTCTTTGCTGTCGACCATGTGATGGCAACCTTTTTCGGCAGTGTGTCAAAATCACCCAAAAACTGTTAGGATGACGTTTCGGGTTTCTGGTTTTCGGGTACATTCAATGAACTCCCGCTTATCCGTAGGTGAATTATCCGTGCACGATTTGTATTATTTTCCGAAATGAATATTTTCGCGTTATAAAGAAAGCAAGACAAATATTATCTTCTCTTATAGCAGCGGGAATAAGAAGACAATGAAATTATCGTGCTGAATACATTGGAAGAAAACTCTTAACGAGATAACGAAACGATCGAAAATATCGGATCGGATATTTGCGCAATTTGTAATAAATTGTTTATTTACATCGTTTACGACGTTGTCGTTGCTTCTCAAAATGCCGCTTGGGGAGATGCAGTTCGTTATTCTTCACGAAGGAACTATGAGCGTCATAAGAAATTGAAGAGAAAGTCTGGATTATCCTTCTTTTCTCATTATTCGTTCATGCATTACACTCGCGCGTTTCACCTGCGTTTTGCGATCCCACTTTCGTCGCTGTCGTTATCGTAATCTCTTTTTAACTTTGGAACTCGAGAGGGTAACTTGCAATTATCAAATGCGTCACTTGGTGAGCCGCGGATCATAGGTTGCCTATAAAGCTTTCCATATTTAGTTGACAGTATTGCACTTATTGCGAACACTGTTGCCAAACTTACCGTCTAATTAACGCGCCAATTTTGAATGTTGTCGTGGGGTTTCGAATCTCATACTAATAGACAAAGGAAATCGAGTTCTCAAATTAGAGGAAACACTTTGAATTTATAAATAATTTTCAAAGATAAACTACTCAGTAAGCTCACTAAAACTAGGAAGCATAAGAAAGGAATTTTAAGTGTGGCATATTTATAGGATAGGTTGCAGATTTATAGTAAAATCTGTTGGTAAACCAAATTAACGTGTAGCTTCTGCAGAGGGCAACATTGCTTTTCATCTTTTCAAACATAACAGTGATTACGAATCATTAGAAAAGAAAGACGTACGTAAGCAGGCCCACCCTGGTGCAAGCTCCGAGTTTGATATTCAAAATATATTTGATTTTGTGTATGCAATGCAAATCATACTACATTTATCTTCTGTTATATCCAACAGAAAATAAAACCCATAATCTAAAAATCTGAATCGTTCACTCCTTTCAAGTTATTTAACCATTTTGTCTTACAGGAAGGCTGCTATTAAAAATGCGTAAACTAAATCGTTAGGAATCAGGTTATTAGAAAAAAATGTTTCGTTTCTCAGTATGCAACTCTTATTTCGTTAAATGCATGGTGGGATAAGCGGGATATTTTAGTTTTCCTTGAGAAATAGGATATTTCGTATATATTAATATTTTTCAGTGAGGCAGCTTTTCTCATTACAGTTGGAACCCATTGTAGCTGCCAGAAAATGTTGTTTTTATAATCTCAATCACAAAATTGAATAAAAAAAGCATAGTAACACTTCAAAAGAGAAATGCTTTGCAGTGATGCCCAAGGTTTGAAGCGAGAGATTACGTAGACGACTAAAAGCTGATTATTTTCGAATTCCGATTACCGCCAAAACGCCGGGAATGGCCTTGTAGTTAGCTATCGGCACCGCCTGAGGGCAGCTCTAAAGCGAGCCACACTGACAGTATGGAGTTTGCACCAGGGTGGGTCCAACATAGTAGGATTCAGGCAGGGGCTGTTTACTTGGATAGGCACTTCCGGTCATGGTTTGCGCCTCTAGCGATTTTTCCTCCGAACTAGATGGTCTGGGTAGAAGTAAGCGTCATAACGGTTTTAAACAACGTTTAAAATATTTTTGGCGACTATTTGGGGAGATCCTCTAAATGGTGAAGATAATTTTGCCTCAGATATACCACGAAAGAACCTGAAATGTGCAGTGAAGGATTGCTCCAACATAGTTGGAATGGACGTTCAGGAAAAGTATGTTTTGTTTCCATAAACAGGTATGCAAGTATTTTCTGGTGTACGAATTTAGGTTCGTCTTTCCTGTTGAAACATGAGTATTCTAGTAATGTAGTATTCTAATTCTCAACTTCTTAAGGTAAATTGGAAATTTGTAGCTGTTTATATCTCGCGAAATCGCTTCTTATATGTAGTTGTAAATTGACCCCAAAAGCTGGTGCAAAGGTTTTAAAACCTTTCTCCTAAGAATCTCATTGTTATTCTAAATCAAATAGAATTGGGTGTAATTTGTGATTACCATTACTCATTAAGGTTCGAATCTCGGTTTTGTCGGACTTTATTCTCGTTTCTTCTTGAGAAAGAGAATAATTTGTATCATCTTCGGTTTATTAACGATCTTCCGGTTAATTTCCGATAGGTAAAGTGCGGAATTTTATCTCTTGCATTTTGACTACAACCATTATTGAGTTGTGGACTTGGTGATATTTGGATATGGTAAATAAAGTAGTAGATGGATGGATACTATTTATCTTTCGTGCTGACCTAACTTTTTACTCATAAACAGGGCCTTCGAAATGGCTCTTATGTTGTCAGATATATGTCTATCGAATGTATATCTATCTACCAATAATGTCATTCACAGATGTCGGACGTGGGTCGACTTTTGTCAGGACCCTGATGTTCATGAGAAATTCTTAAGTGGCTCGTTTGCATCAATGACACTCGTAAGAATTTGCAGCTAGCACTGGAGGGATCTGAAGAAATCTACCATTGAGGTGTCTATGAAATGGGCAATATTTGGTGGTGCCAAGGAAAGAGAAGAAAGTGATGGTAAACATAAGTTATAAATGGTGGTTGAATAAGTGCATGAAAACAAATGTTTGTTTGTTTCTGAATACCTTCAGAAGTCACTAATTCCTCTTTGTTTTCTTTTTTGCTTATATGTCTTACTCTCTCCGATCCAATCCAGTCTCCATTTTCTGTAAAACAGTTCTCTCATGGATATGTATGGTATTTGTTGCCAAGTGACTGGAAGGTGATGGTAAGTTATACATGTCTCCTGAAGTTTGTAATGATGAATTAACAGCATAAAAGCAAATGTTAGTGTATTTCTAAATACCTTCACAAGTCACTAATTTATCTTTTTTTCTCTTTTGCTTCTATTTCTTACTCTTTCTGTTCCAGGTCAGTCTCTATATTCTGTTTTAAGTGTTCTCATGGATCATTGTTGTTTTTTTCTTTGTTATAACAAGAAAAGGAGTAAATCTGGTGTAGAAGGAAGCCTGTAAAGTCTCCCAAAACAGCACAACAGTCTGTTCTTGCTTGATGGTAGTTGTAGTAGTATTAATGTTAATAGTGCATCGATAACAGATCATTTTGCAATTTTTGGAATGAAACCCAAGACTGCTTACACTGAATTCGAGTGCATTGCTAACTTGGCTATCTGGGACCCTCTTGTTTGATAGCTTTATTTAGTAATGCAGCAACTTGGAATGCAAAAGATTCTGGGTTAAAGGTCCTGTCAGACTTTTCCCATGTCCATTTCAGCTGGGATTGCTCTCTCTCTCTTATTTGAGTCCAAGTTAATGGAAAAGTAGTTGTAAGTTTCACATTGCCATTTTGATACCTGTGCTTTCATTTTGCTACTGAATTGTAAAGCTGACATATTTTTCTTCTTTCTAGTTCTTAAAGAATGTTTCCTGAGCAATGATTTTTTTGAGGAAGGAAGCCTTGCATTTAAAGAAAAGGATCACCATGTGCAAATTAATACTGCCCTATTTTTTCATATTTGTCTTTTTTTTTCAAATTCACTCCTCATGCACGAAAATGAGCCCTGGAAAAAGAATCATCATCATAAAAAGGTGCTTGCTTTAGCATGTCTGCTAGGAAATTTCAGCAGTTATGTTCTGCTGTTGTGTGGATGAATATCAGTGATTCATGTGTAGAGTATCNATCACCATCAGGTGGTAATTTTTCGTCGCAACGCCCACACTTAGCCATGATGAGAGAAAATAATGAAAACAAAGGCAGTGGACACACAGAGCAGGGGGGTGACAGTACATAAGAGTGAGAAAAAGGAGATTACGCCTCAGTTCATACATAGGTGTCTCCAGTAGTCGCATAGAGGACCGTCTGCTACAGCTTTGTTTATATCGTTTTTTTTTATTTTAATTTTTGGTTTCGCTTCCGAAATAAATTCGGTGAAAGGGAAAATAAATAACAATCAGAAAGTTCTTAAAAGAAGACATTTTATTAAACAATATATTTGCACAAAACTGTTACAGCAATTATAACTTTAGATTTAGAAGATGCTCCTTTACTTGAGATGAATTTACATATAGATGATTAACAAAAAGCACAGGCGTAGCCAATTAACTGAATCACTTACATATATGAAATTATACTACACAAAATATAAGTTGCATAATGTATGATAAATTTCATTCGTAAACTAGAGCACTTAGTATAAAATTGAAACTTACATGAGAGTTTTAACATTTAGTTGAGGTTATCCTAAACAGATTAACTAATTTTACATTAATATTAAGTGCTACAACCACTTACAACAGTCAACAAATCACACATTTGTAATAATTTTGACAAATTTAAAATTGGGATTGGACTTATTATCTTCCACAAAGGAGTCTAAACATTTTTAAAAGAGAAATTTAATAAACACAGGGAAACAGTCGGTTTTA
>KZ309124.1:250787-262587 GCA_000376725.2 Ladona fulva | reverse complement strand
TTAAATCCAGAGACTGTCCTCTCTTCAGAGACAGTCCAACATATTGAACCTCAGGAGATGGCTTCGACAATTATAGGTAAATTTAGACTCACAAGTGTGTTTCGATATTAACTATTGCAAACAAAATAATTATAAATCTGCCTTGTGCAAATAATTTTCTTTAAGTTAAGATTCTGTGGGTTTATTTTGGGACGCTCGCGTCATCAGCTGCAATTAACCAGCCCTATGGAACCATGGTGTAGCAATGGCATGAAAACCACTGCCACGGAAAAGAAAGAAGAGGAAGAATTTTAGAAGACCAAATAAATTTATTCCCTAATGGCTAAAAAGCCGGTCTGTATGAGTGTGTGTAGTGCCTGTCACTCTAATTTCCCCTCCCCCCAATCACTATAGCCCATCGAGTGGGCCCGCTAAATTTCACACTCCCTCCAAACTCTAATGCAGACCTGTTCTCTAATGCCCGTTGGTTGGGCCCCCGTCTAAGGAACCCTACCCCCTACCACCCTCTCACCTGAAAGACGTGGATTCCTTACCTTTAGCTGCGGTCATCCTCCAGCGTCGGCCGATCTCTGCTCTCCGTCGGCGTACCGAACCTTCAACTTCAACTCACTTTCACTATTTCACTAAAATGACCATTGCTCACAAATTCACTCACTCTCTTCCCAATCTTCTTGGCTCCGATCGCTCTCCGATCTCTTGGTGGCTTCGCTGGATAATCCGCTTTGAAGCCTCCTTTACCGAACCACTCCTAGGATGGGAGAAGCTCTATCGGCGGAAGTTTTGTCGGATATGAGGTTTTCTAGCTTTCTGGCTTCCTAATCTTCTTCGTAATATTCCGAAAGACCTCCGCAGAGTGGTAGGTCTTCCGAGCGATTGGTCAACATAAGAGGATGGCAGTCGAAGCGATACTCTCGATGAATACTGTCACAGGAACCGCTGGTCTCCACTGAGACGTCGTAGTATCTTCAATATTAGGCTAAGCTTTGAGAACGTCGGCGATCTCTTACTGGACTACGTCGATCCGGACGTAAATGCGACGAGTGGAAATTTCTCAGGGTTTATATACCCGAATTGGGGTGAGAGAGGAGTGCGGAGGGAAAAGTTGGTCTCGAACGGATTCGTTCATCAAATGGGCACTTGCCTTACTCGTTACTTTCCTCTCTCATTCATTTTCTCTCACATTCATTTTCTCTCTTTGCTTCGGAGCTATAATTTATTCCAAGTTCAGAAAGTGATGGTTTAATGAAGATAAACTTATAGAGAGCGTGGGTGGCAACATCAGTCGAGGCTGTGCTCTTTGTGCGGTGTCCATCGGAATCACGAACCGATGCCTATCTCTTTATTATATTCACTCGCTTATGTTATATTTTACGAGTCATGCATATTAACTTAATTTCTAGAACATTCATGTTCTCAATTGAACTGAATCAAAATGTTAATGTGAGCATGGAAAAAGTCGACATAGAAGCGATGTTGTTGGAAATGGTCTTTTTCGCGTTATTGGTATTGATCAGGTGTTTTCGTTGTGACATTGACCGAGGAATTTTCAGTAAATTAACCGCGAAAAACCTGCTATGTTTCAATTCGATCATAATTACGTAAATGGATAAATAGGCATTCATTTTAAATGTTCATTTGACTGAACGGTATACGCCATAGGCGTAGATAAGGTGGTGCGCTTGCCCCCCCCTGGATCATTTAGTCAAACGAAAAATTTGAAGACTATATCAACAGGTAATAATAGTATTGTGCGTCAAGGAAGTATGTATGAATCGTGGCGGGAAGGCGTCATCTTCTTGATCCGAGACAGCTCTCTGGTGAACCAATGGAAAACTGGCGATTCAAAAAACTCAAAGATTATATACATTGTTGGAGGTTGGATTTAGTCGATTTAGCGGGAAAGTTGTAGAACCTTCTGTTCCCTTTTTACGCGCTGCAATCAGAAGGACAACAGTGATCTAAAATGGATATTAGAAACTTTTTCAGCACGAAAGGTATGTATCTATATTATTTTCGTTTGAGTCAACGAGTTGTAAAACCATCTAATTAAATCAACCTAAAATATTCAGGAAATGCGAAGAATGTTTTTTTGTTTTTAATGGTGATTTTGATTCTGTCATTATTATTGAAATTTTTAAAAATCGTACAAGACTATACAGGGAAATAATAACAAGTATACCACACTCCAATAATTTTACATAATGATTCAATGTTTTAATTTGTTACTTATGCAACAGTTTTGCTTAATTAGATCTGATTAACTGGCGCGCATCTCGGGCGTAGCGCCTGATCCCCAGGTAGCGCCCGTCGAGTTTTCCATGGCTACGCCATTGGTATACGCAATGGAAAACTCGACTGGCGAATATGACAATTTGAAGGGCTTTGAAAAGAGAGGTACGGCCTCTGCCTCTTAACATAGTCGAATAATAAATGTAATAGTCGAACTCATAATCTCATAACGCTGCTTTTTTAAAGATGAAAGATGATTGCCTTCGTTTCTTAGCATTTTTGGATGGCTATCCAAAAACAATTATTGTTTCAGTGTTTAATTTGCTCTCTCGACTCTGCTTCATCGAAATCACTCTTAAAAAGTCCCCTCGGAATCATCTAAGACCTGAGGATATAGATCTAATCATTGACAATCTGATTTAATAATTTTGATTTTCAATAATAAAAAAAATCGATGTTTTCCTTCAATGCCTGTACGGTCACATTGTTAACTTCTGGTACAACAGAAAAGACTGCTTTCTTGGACAATCTAAAAGTGTATTGAGGACCTCAGTACGAATATACCAAATACCATCGCCAGTCTTCCTTGCTCTAAAATTGCAGTTCCTATCGACGCATTGAGTAGTAATATTTTTGCTCCAATTATTGTTTACTATTACTGATTTCGACTGTAAATATTTCGTCACTGTTCAATAAACTAAGAAGTACATAGTACCCAACAGAAATGAGAGAATTAACGTCCTTTGCATTAATGAAATCAAGAGGTGAGAATTAACCAGAGGTGACTAGCTAGCTTTCTCAACCACCCAAAACAATATCACGTTTCCCAAAAAATGGCCGATAGTGCTTTATTATACATTTTCTCTCTACCAATTTACTACAGCATCTTACTCGACAATATATATACTTTTATTGGCTTTCTTTTGTGAGGACAATCAGATGCGAGAAATGCTATCCGCTACCTCCAAGCTACTCAGTGTTGGAAATCGTATGTTTTTACCTTATTGAATTTCTGGTTGTCATATTTCAAGACATAGCCTTACGGAATTATAATACTTTCTTGCAAGAAAATGTAAAATACCTTTATTTCCAGAAGTGAACGATGGGCAAAGAGGAGAGGGATAAGAAGGAAACTTGGAACAATGTTGAGAATGTTCTTTCCCAAGCATTAAGTCATCCATGAAAACCATGAACCTTCTCCGTGGGCTGGAGATTTCAATGGCGTTCTCTCTTCTGCGTTAGATTTTAGAATTGGCACATTTTGACTTTGGGGAGCCATTGCGCGGAGGTCGGTGGTTTTGGGGTACGTGCCGAGCAAATTCAGGAATGCTTGAGATCGGGAGATAGAGAAAAAGGTTTCATTAATCTCGACTTCTTATAAAAGGCAAGTAGGTAACGTATAATATTAAGTCCTTCGTGAGCTTTGTCGATTAGTTTTGTTAAACCGCAATTTAATTTCACTTTACTCTAAATACATTTACATAAATACCCTGCAAGCAGCCTTTCGGAGTATGGCACGGAATTGTAAACACCAAGCGTGCGAATTACCTATTCAGTTTATTGCTTTCGCCTATCGTTCACGAAAAGATTGCGTCATGAACGTATTCTCTGTACTATCCCGTGATGATTCTTGAAAACGAAGTCCAGAAAAGTTCCCCTTCATCCCACAAATGTTCAAATATTCTGTACAGAAACGAATTTTGCAGTAGTTGTTAAATAAATAACTCTCATTCTTACAGAAGTAATTTTTCTTCTCTTGAAACAACTCACGTTGTAGACGGTTTTTCGTAAATTCAGATTCTCTGGTTCATTTACAAAACATAATTGAATTTATTTCCGTAATCCCGATTATGTTACTTTTGCTGTAAGCTGCTCGTGAGTTAATCGGCGTATTTTCAAATATTAAGACAAACAAGGTGATGATTTTCGGGAATATAGTTCTTGTCAAAACATTGGAATGTTTCGGGAATGTTAGAGGTGGCATGATGCTTGGTTACGATACCAGTGGCATCGCAACCAACAAATTAGGAGCACCGTCGAAAATTGAAGTGTTAAGGAAATGACAGTAAGTCCACACTAGAGCACAGTGAGAAGACGAATGATTTAAGGCTAATCATCCCGGCAAAAATTACGATTTAATTTCAACAGATGGCAGCACCACTAGGGTAAAATTTACAATAAAACTCAATTGTGAACGGTTCATCCAATTTTCAATCTGCGAAATGTTTTGTACATTAGAAAACCAAAGAATTTNTTATAGCAAAATACTCGGCACTCCTGCAACCGGTGGTAAATGCTCTTCAGTCAAAAAGTGTGGACTTAATTCAATGTGCAAATCACATTTAAAAAATTACAGACATCATGAAAAAACACCGTGGAAATGCTGTTGTTGAAAGTGAAAAAGTTATAATAGAGGTTGAAACAATAGCCGAGCATCTGGGAGCAGATTTCAATATGCCGCGAGACATAAATCAGCAGAAACATCGGGCAAATCCACCAGCACTGACTTCTGGCGAGTTTTGGAGAAGATCTCTAATTATTCCTTACATAGATGCATTAATAATGTCTCTAGAACAGCGTTTTTCTGAGGAGAACTTACCCGCATTCTTATTGTTTACGTTACACCCTCATGCAATGCTTAATATGACGTATGAGGATTTTTTGAAAAAAACTACAAGTTTTTGTAGTTTCTATAAATTGAATGATTTCCTCAGTGAAGCTGAGCTTTGGTACAGACAATGGAAAGGAAAAAATGTGCAACATGCCGAACTAAAGGAGATAGAACTAGCTGCACTAGTTAAAGAAACTCAATTGTTTTATCCATCCGTAAAACGGGCGCTACTTATCTCACTTGCACTGCCGTGCACAACGTGCACTATCGAAAGATCCTTCAGCACCTCACGCAGGGTGAAAACTTGGTTAACAATGATGGAAAGTCGGATTGTAGGTCCTTGTATGATGAGTGCGCATAAAAAGAGGGTTCTGGAAGCTAAAAATAAATTTGAGAAAGAAATTTTGTTAAGATTTAGCCAGAAATCTCGTAGGTCATGTTATGTTATGTTATAGTTATGGTCTTTGTCAACATCAGCACCAGGGTAATTTTTTGAATTTTTAGCACTATTTCTGAACCTTTTTCTTAGCAAAATGTAATCAATTTGGTACCTATCCGTATCTCCTGGCTTTTTCCATGTGTACCTCCTTCTATTATNAAGAAAAAAATTTACTTTACATTCTTACCAGTTTTCTGGAAAATAATTTTCTTACAAAAAATTTATAAAACAATTCGAGGTAGTCATGTTGAAGAACTTTTTTTTAACCACGCAGCGACTTTTGGATTTCTAGATGAATGTATGGTTTGATCAGAAGAAAGTTTTAAGAGATCAAATCATATTTTGCAACGCCTCTCCTAAACCTCTCTTCCACTGCCAATGTAAAAATTTGATATGAAACACCAAAAAAACCCTCAGTATTTGAAATTTTGTGAGGAAGAGAGGTTTGGGAAACGATAAGCGAGCAAGGGAAAACCCAAAACAGTGAGTAAAATGAAAAAATCAAGTGTTACGGGAAATGAATGGCTGAGGGAACCCGCTGACAGCAGGTGCTCTGTGGTAGGCATCGTGCGTAAGGGAGTTTATCCATAGCAGAAGATTTTTGAGAAGAAATTGTCAAGACTTTGAATGACAGGGGTCTATTGCGTACCAGCAAATGCGGTGGTATTCAGAGATCCGACCAAGACCTAAAATGATTGCACATTCCGTTTTCTCGGAAGGAGTTGACAAATGCGCTGTTTCGGAGGCATATTTTAACTCCTACAAGTCTTTGAGGTTTTCCCTGCCTCGAAGCAGTTCTTCCTTCCAACTAAATTTCTCTCAGAATCTTTGCAGGTGAAAGCAAGGTAGAAGCCGAAAATGGAAAAGACATTTGAGGTTATCAAAACCGATGCTGTAGGATCGAAACACATTCCTCAAGACTGATAGTGTGAGTTTTCTCAAGCCGCTGCCGTTCTCTGAGGGAATCGTAACAACCTCGGCCGCTGGCATCTGTTCATTCTGGAAATTTTCACAGAAAAGAATATTCTCGGATTTTTCTGAAAAACATTCAAGTTTGCTGAGATGCAGACGTGATTAAAGGTAACTAATGGAAAAACCGATTATCCCATATTTTAGTACGGTTTCTTATCGTTTGATTCGTTATAGTTTTGTGCTCAAATATAGATGGATATCTGCTCATTTTACGCAACAAAATGGCGGACATCTTTTTCGGCCAATTTTTGAGATAAAACGAGGAAAGCAACTAGGAAAACGGCGCCAAACTATCAAGTCTCATATACCACGTCAATATCTAAGGTTTTCTAATATAGAATGTGAGGAAACTGTTTCGATTCACCTGCTACCCTGGGATTGCGATGGCTTTTTCGATCCCGCGGCATGGCCCGGCTGAGCGCCACGGTCACTAAGAATTCTGTCACGTTGCCTATTCGGCAGTCTTATTATGATCTTTTAGCTATTATCATGTTATATTCTGGCTTTAAATGTTATAAACTTATTCCACAGTNTCTTAAGACATTAAAATTACCAAACTCAACTAGTGTGCTGAGAATTTAGACCAAATTGTTTATATCGTTCGGGAAACAAAGGAATTCTTAATAATAAACTCGAGGTAGGGAAACTAACCTAAAACGCTTTAAATAATGAATTTGTTTAATTATTAGTATAAATATATTTCATGTAGTAAAAAAGTTGCGAATAAATTTCTATTTTCACTGTCACTTATTGCGACAACATTCAAAATTTTCGTCGTTGTTAACCAAAAGATGCTAGGAAAAATTCTCAACTATTTTAAAGCATAGCTTGATATAATTAATCATATTAAGAATAGCTCTTAGTTTAAACCAAGAATAACATAAAATAGCGCATAATACTCAATAAACAAAAAAATACTCTGAATTACATTGGATAATTACTTATTCTTTCACTCCGCTAATATGTGAGATAAATATTTCCTAGTAGGGTCTAAAATTACTGTGGAATAAGTTTATAACATTTAAAGCCGGAATATGACATGATAATAGCTAAAAGATCATGATAAGACTGCCGAATAGGCAACGCGACAGAATTCTGAGTGACCGTGGCGCTCAGCCGTCGCAATCCCAGGGTAGCAGGTGAATCGAAACAGTTTCTTCACATTCTATATTTAGAAACCTTAGTCATTGACGTGGTATAAGAGACTCGATAGTTTAATTTAATTAATTTATATGCGATGTTTCACGTCCCTCACTCTAAAAAACCATTTTTGGCCTCTTGGCTAGCTTTTTTCGATTCTAGCCCACTTTGCTAGTAATTTCAGAGGCCACCTGGTAGGTAGGTTAGACCATGTTCCTTGAAGATGACTCGCGAGAGTCGAAACCGGTCGTGAAGTAAAATTTCTTGTGGAAACTACGAAGTAATTTCATAATAAACCATATCGGCACCAGATCGATACCAATTTTGCGTTAGTTAGGCCTCGTTTTGAGTATGCGTGTAGTGTATGAGGCCGGTATGTATTCAGGAATTAGAAAAGAGCAGTAAAAGACGATACGTTTTGTAAAGAATTGCTACGATAAATCAGTGAGCGTTACTCAGATGCTTTGGGACGCAAGATGGGAATATTTAGAAGTTAGAAGATTTAAACAAATGATTGTTTTATTGGATAAGTTCAAAGAAAGCACGTTCAGAGATGATGTAGTCGATATAATGCGTCCACCATGTTACATAGGACATTCTGATACAGCGAGAAAGATCAGGGAAATAGATGCTAGAAAAAATCGATTCAAGAACTCATTTTTTCCGCGAACGATGCTCAAAAGTAATCAATTAGGGAAATCATGGATTAGGGGAATCGTGATTAGGGTATCATATATTGGGAATTACTTCTTATAATAATATTCTGAATTTACCCTCCGAAACGTGTCTGTAAGAAAAAACGCGCTGCGTATTATTTCTTTGTTTTCTGTCGAATATGAAAATCGTTTGATTGATGGACTGCGACTTAATTAGGACGAGCAATGTTTACTTCTACCAGCATAAATGAACAGTTCTTAAGGGTAGGATTCGTGCAAATGGAAATGTAAATATGCAAGCGGTAACTGTTCTGTGGGTTACATTAATTGCCAATAAAAACATCAATCAATTAAAATTAGCTGTTTGGTGGATATAGAAAATACTGGGTTTTGTAGATACTGCAGAATGCGCAGAGAAATAAAATACCGATGATTATTTGATATTAATAGAGGAAAATTCTATTCTATAATCTACGGTGTCTAAGAATCTTTTATATTCTCCTCACAAACGCAGCTGAATAAGTGCCTGCGCAGCCACTCAGGATAAAGGGACTCTCTTCCATTATTTGGGTTAATTCGATTAATCAACTCTTTCGATTTTCAATCGTCGGCGAAATTTTCTCGTGGTCGATTGGCAACGGAATTTGATTAACTTATCGATTGCTGGAGGGATCGTCTGCAATTGGCTAAAGCAGAGATTCCCTTCATTTCTTTGCCCATTTTGCTTGCTTTTTTTAACGTTAATAGGTGCTGACATGGATATAATTTGTTCGGATGCTAATAGCAATCTCCGAAGCAAGTGTTCATTGGTGGAAACTCACAAGTGTTTCCTACTGAATCGCTCACGGTATTTTCTCGTGTCTTTATTTCGGGCCTCCATCGCCTCCTCCGAAAGTTGCCCCAAAGGAAGAATGGATTTCTTTGAGATTTCTTAGCCGTGAATTAAAACTTTATGGATAGTCGATGGCAAGTAGTACATTAGTAGTAGGATTTCCTCCCTTCGATATTTATCTCTGAAACAACACTCATTTATCTCGAGATGCGTATTCCTTGTTTATCAAAGACTTTAATTTATAAATAAACAATACTTTTGTCATATTCTTACGACCGGATAACTGTTTTCCTTCCCTATTGCTTGCTCCGATTCCAGTAAGGCATACTTCTAATTATTGTTTAACAAAAGGTTAAATACTAACAAAAATATTGAATTCTATCCAGAAACAACANACCTGATGATGACCAGCCTTGGTCGAAACCGGTCGAAATTAAACAAAGTTGTGGAACATACAAAGTGTTTCTTTGCCTTAGTGTTATCATGGCGTTCCACCAAGTACAGCCTCTACATATTGATTTTTGAACGTTATAGTTCTTGTTAATTGATTTATTTTTCATTCGCACTTAATTATAATTTTATGAATCTTCTGATTACACTTCTTACTTTTTACGTTTATTGTCTAACATGAGTTTTGCACAATATCTACGACGCATGTCTTACAGAGTAAGTTGCCCTTTTTCAATGTTTTTAGGTGTAACATGCTCTCAGCTTACTGGTACATTTATTTATCGAAATATTTTAATCAAAGTAATTAAAATAACAATTTATTCAAACCGTTGGTGGTATGAATATGTTCGTTATGTGTAAATTGATGATTTGGTTAAAGCTTTTGGTTGGATCGTTTCTTTACTTCCGGAAATATGGAAGATGATGACGTATGTCTAAATGTTTTCTTACTGTCAATGAAAATGTTATTTGTTGTGGTAAAATTCTTATATTGAGCGTAGAGCAGTGTAGTTTGTACTACGATCTTTTGATCCTTTCCGTCAGTCTTTTGTTGTAGCATATACTCTCCGTGTATCATCTGACTCACTTTCTTGGAATGTAACATAATGTAATTGTATTGTCCTTGTAGATATTAAATTCTCAGACGGTTGGATTATGATTGGGTTAATGTTTTTATTTTCCTATTATTACTCTTAAAGACTTCAACTTCGTTTGCCCTGTCTTTAGATTTCATTATGTCTTCTAAAACTTGAATTTCCCGAAAAACTAAACCAATATCTGATAATTAAAAGATAGGATATAAAAAAAAGTTTCCTACTTTCCCATTGCCTCTCTGAGAAATTCGAGTAAAATTTAAAAAGTAAGACAAATTTTAGTGGAGATTGCCACACGTAATCGCCCTGTTCGGTCATTCGAATGGTCCGGGGATCGAACCTGAGACTTTAACTCAAAAAGCTCTACGGCATACGATGGACAATCATCAATTCTAACAACACCGTGAATTGCAGGTTTCTATATTAACGGAAAATACCCTAAATGAATTCATGAAATTCAGACAGAAAAACTGCTTTAGCTTCGAACTAAGGACCCTCAGGGTAAAAACCTCTAAGTGTACGATAGAGGTTTTTCCATCCTATCGATGACGTGAATTTGAGCGTTCTATCTTACCTAGAAATAACCGAAATGATTTCTTGAAAGTTTTGCACTCTAGCATCGAACCTGGGACAATTAGGGATAAAGCTCTTTCGTGAAACGGAAGATAAAATCACTTTCTAACGATTCCCTAAATTTCAACGTTCTAGCTTTACGCTAAGTACGGGAAATGAATTTTTGATAAATGCGCTCAATGCATCTGCAAGCTTAATGTAAGATAGATTAACTAAGGCATTGTACACCTCCTGCAACACTCCGCCATCCATTGAGCGAATTTACAAAAATTCATTTAGCGTATTTAGCATGAGGATAGAACGTTGAAATTTACGGAATCGTTAGAAAATGATTTCATCTTCCGTTTCTTACAAGAGCGTATACCTAATGGCCCCAGGTTTGATGCTAGGTAAATTCTTAGTGCAAAAGTATCAGGAAATCATTTAGGGTATTTTTTAGGTAAGATAAAACGTTGATATTCACGTCATCGATAGAAATCAAACACTTCTATAGTATACCTAAAGCCTTTTACCCTGAGAGTCCTTAGTTCGATGCTAGGGAAGTTTTTATGTCTGAAGTTCATGAATTAATTTAGGGTATTTTCCGTTAAGATAGAAACTTGCAATTCACGGTGTTGTTAGAATAGAGGATTGTCTATTGTATGTCGTAATGCTTTTTGCCTTAATGGCCCAGGTTCGATCCTAGGACCATTCGATTGTCCGAATTTTCAAAAACTCGTAACGGTATTTCCCGGGCAGGTTGAAATTCGCTACATTTATAGAAGATAGGGAGTTCTATCGTATGCCGTAAGGATATTTGTCCTCATAGACCCAGGTTCGATGCTAGGACAATTCGTATGGACGTATTTTGAATAATTCGTTTAGGGTAATGTAGTTTGTGGATGGCACTCGGTGTATGGCAGGTGAAGTGTTGCAGGAGGTGTACAATGCCTTAGTTAATCTATCTTACATTAAGCTTGCAGCATGCAAGCAACTTTTACTCGTGTGTGTATATATATATATATATCATCATCATCATCATCATCATCAGCCATTTTCAATCCGACGTCGGATGTAGGCCTCTCCAAGCGCTTTCCAATTCTCTCTATTCTGAGCTTCTCGTTGCCATGTTACCCCTAAATACTGAATGATGTCTCTGTTCCATCGGTCCCTTGGTCTTCTTCTTGGTCTCTTCACGTCTCTTGGTATCCAGTTCAGAACTGCTGATGTCCATCGGTTGTCGTTTCTCCTTGCAACATGGCCTGCCCACATCCATTTCAGTGATCTTACCTTATCTATGATGTCTGTCACTCCTGTTATCTTCCT
>KZ309124.1:229071-246521 GCA_000376725.2 Ladona fulva | reverse complement strand
AACTGTTTTCCTCCCCTATTGCTCGCTCCGATTCCAGTAAGGCATACTTCTAATTATTGTTTAACAAAAGGTTAAATACTAACAAAAATATTGAATTCTATCCAGAAACAACAATAACAATTAATTATGAGAAATCTCAGCCTTGCCCAACAATAAATTTATCGCGTGTCGTTACTAAATCATCGTAGCACCCAGCCGCCGCGGACCAAATCGTCGCGGACCAAATCGTAGCGGGACCAAATCGTAGCGGACCAAATCTCCGCGGACCAAAATTCCGGGTGCCGATCAAACTAAGACTCATGAACTTCAAAAGATGAAAGATAACACTTCAAAAATGAATTAATAAAACGATACTTTTATCATTCCAAATAACAAAATTTATCCATGTATATTTCATTATCTGTACAATTTTTTTCAACAACAAGCATTTATTAGGAATAACGATTTCATATTCGCACCTGTAATTTCAGCTGCTAGATTTGGATTTTCAAAGAAACGCCTAGCTGTATATCCATCATTGGTGGTTCCATGTCCCGGCTTGGGCACATCCACAATCAACCCCATCTTCTTTCTAAATTCTCTTTGCAGATTTCATTTCCTCTCTTGGAGCAATATTTTTTTATTACCACGAGCCTAGTTGTTAATTTTATGAGGAGTTAAAAGGATACTTCTTAAGACATTTACATCACAGCCATCAATGTTGAATCTAACCCGATACTGCTTAAAATTCAATCGATAGGAAATGTGTAGAAGACATTCAAAGAATCTAATGTAACAATGCAACGTTGAAATAGCCCAATGTCTCCCAGAAATGAATTAAGAAAAATGACAGCAGAAATTACAAAACGCATAATACATTTGGAACATAAATAAAACATATACGTATTTCACTACTGAAGTTTAATTTTGATTCAGAAAAGGAAAAATTATATATTTAACTAAACGTAACTTACCAGAAATTTTTACTCCAATTCCGGGAATTATATCTACACCGCAAACACAGAATACTGCAGGGATCATCCCATAGAATTTGCGACGTATTGAACGGTATAGAATATGGAAAGATCACCCTGAAGCTTCTGAACTGCACCAAAACCAAAATGTAACTGATTCTGGGTGTATATTTTGGGCTAAAACATGCGAAAACACAACACGAAGTACAATCGTTTCCCAAAAAACACACACAGCTGGGTATTATAAACCTAGCCCCTTTTTAGGGGAGAAATTTTACTCAGGTTCTAAGACCTACCAATAACGGCCAGATGTGAGCTTGTTGTCCTTGCAATTGAGGGCCCGAGAGAGGGAAAAAAGAGTAAGATGGATTAAAATAGCTGTAAAATGTTTTTCATTAAGTAAAACTTTCGCAAATGGTATATCTATCAAAAGATTTGATGGAAACGATGTCTTACTGCTAAATTTACATTTATATCAAGCATTGAGTGTGTAAATATATTATAAATCTTATTATTTCGTGTCTTAAGTTAGAACAAAGGTTCGTTTTAGCATATAATCCCAGGAACATAACCTTTAAGAAGCGTGTTGGTCCGTACATCATCTCAAATCCGAGATCGTCATGGAGGGTGACGCTCCGCCGCGCGGATATGGCTCTTGCCTCGCCATCGAAAATTGGGTATATAAATCGGCGTCGCAAATTGTCGCAGGATTTTATTTCAGATTCCTATTCAGGAAGCTACAAAGAGCATCGTAGTATAAGTTAGCCGTGTACATCGTGGTACATCACTACTATTCTCCTCGCTTTCGTTGAAAATTTGCCGTAAAATATGGGTTCGCCATTTTGTTGTAATACTTATGCAAATATCCTACTGTGATCATTCAAACCAAGTAACATGAAGCATAAAGAATAGATTTATAATACAGCATCGTTTTTTACCCGATGATTTTGCTCATTTGGGTTCAGTGTTGGCTTGAAGTAGAAGAAATTTGTGAAAAATCGAAGACCGCTTTTTTTCGTCAAATTTGGTCAACTTTGATCCCCTGTAGAATTTTATTGCACCGGATAAAAGTGTATGATTTGGTAGTTATATGCAGAATTTATTTAAGAATAGCCATGCAAAGTTGCAAAGTCCGCACTCAAGAAAACCATTTTCTTACTTTTGACCAGCTTTTTTCGATTCTAGCCCAATGTGCGTCGTAACGAAAAAAACCCACCCATTTCTTCCACCCACACCTTCACACAAGATCGTCGTCGTCAGGTTGCTTCATTGATGAAGTTCAGTTCACCCTCTGCTGGAGCCGCCTCTCTCTTTCACGTTCCAAAATCCAATTCGGGATCGTATCTCTCTTTGACATTTTGGGCAGGTAAATATTTGCACATCCACAAATCTGTTTGAAGAGTGGGTCTGGAAGATTCCGCTGTTGTTGTGACAGATGCTGCGCCATATAGCTCCGTCCTGGCTAATTGTCTTCCTGTTACCATGAACACCTGCCTTTTTAACGATGGCACTAGATACATCCTTGTATCTCTTTAGTTGGCCACCTGGGTTGCGCCTCCCTTGAGCGAGTTCTCCATACAAGATTTGTTTTGGCAGCCGCTCATCTGTCATCCTGCAGACATGTCCCAGCCAGCGGAGATGGTTCTGCGCTAGGATAGTCTCCATTGGCTTACAGTTGGCTCGTTCTAGTACTTCCTGGTTGGAGATGTGATCCTGCCATCTGATTCCAAGGATACTCCGCAGTCGTCTTTGCTGGGATTTCTCAAGAGCTCGGACATGCTTCTGGTACAGGATCCAGCATTCATTTCCGTACAGTAGGACTGAAAGTACCACAGCCTTAAACACTACTGTTTTGGTTTTAGCTGAAAGGTCTTTATTGTTGAAGATTCTTTTCTTCTCTTTGGAATGCGTGAGCAGCACATTGGAGACGGTGATTGATCTCTGCATCTATGTCGCCTTTTGATGTAACATTTGATGGCTCCCAAGATAGCTGAACTGGTCTACTACCTCAATCTGGGAGCTTGCTAGGCTCACTGCAGTCTCTATTTGTGGTGAAAGAGGGGCATGGCACTTCATTACCAGTAACTTGGTTTTTGCAGAGTTTACTTCCATACCCAGTGACTGATAAACGTTGTTGAAGGTGCTCATCATTTTCTGGGCTTCATCTGTTGTACTGGCAAGGATCACAAGGTCGTCTGCATACTGTAATTCAGTCAGGAATCTCACACGTACATTTTTGGAGGTTGTGGAGTTTATTGTCAAAGCGGTAGCGGATGCCAATCCCTCGGTCCTGTAGTACACGGTCCTAGCTTTGAAGGAATGCTGTCATAAATACATTGAATAGCAGGGGTGCTAGCTCACACCCTTGTCGAACTCCATTCATGATGTTGAATTCATCAGTTAGGTCTTGCCCTACAATGACTCGCGCACTGTTATTCTTATGGAGGTCTGCAATGATGTTCACAAGCTTACTTGGAATGCCAAATTTGAGCAGGATTTTCCAGAGGGCTTCTCTGTTGACCAAATCAAACGCCTTCTTCAGGTCAACAAAGATTGCAAATAGTGAGAAATGCTGCTTTCTCACTTTTTCTTGGAGCTGGCGGAGTGTGAAAATCAGTGGTGCTTCTATGTGCTCGAAACCCAGCTTGTGTCTCTGGGATAATTGATTCCAATGCTGGCTGAGGGTCGATCTGATAACACTCTATTCACAGAAAATAAAGGATTGACCGCCATCCGAAATGAAAGAGCCTTCCCCCTCTTTACAGACGTCATAACAGAGAAACCCCTCCCTCACCTCCTCCACCCACACTTAATCCCCCCACACACTATCAGAAAAAAGATGAAAAGATAAGATAAGAGACGTCATAACAGAGAAACCCCTCCCTCACCTCCTCCACCCACACTTAATCCCCCCACACACTATCAGAAAAGATAAAAGCCTCACCTCGCCTATTCACTTCCTTTGTGGAGCCCCCTTGAGGATGTAGTAGTAGTAGTAGAAGTTTATTTAGAAAATTATTCTAATAATTACAATTTTTATAAAGAAAATTCAATAAGACGACAATATTATAAATTCACAGATATAGCAAACAATGATAAAAGATGTAAGAAATTTACACATCCATATACATTATCCTTATTTCTTTTACAATTATTGAAAAATGTAATGTGACAACAAAATTTAAAAAAAATTACTTAATTACTTACTAAAAATTACTTAATAATTTAGGATGGAGGCTTTGTCTCCGAAATGATCATAGGGTCTTCTCAGAAATCGGTAATCTGGAGCCTCCCATTTGTCTCTGAGCGCGAAAAGTGTTATCATGGTGACTATGTTGAAGTCGAATTTCATATGAACATAAGAATATATTTTAACTGGTATTTCTGACAATTGAATTCTCTTCGCGTTGCAGTCTCAAACAAAGTGGGAACTGAAACAGAAAACAGCCATTTCATTTTCATGTATAATTTCTCTCATTAAATAGTAAAACTCCCTTCGCGTAGCTCTCTTTTGCTTTTAAATGTCTTGATTTTCGTAAATCAATTCCTCAATTGGAGGCTGAACATTTTTTAGTCCGCGCTGTATTTAAAATGTTTAGAGAAGGACAGATGTGATGTGGTTTTACTGCGAATTCCGAAGTGTTTTTTGAATTTTCAACGTTGAAACTTCTAAATACGAGAGGAAACTCGAGTACAGTGGATGTATGCTATGCTATTCAAGAAAAGAACAATCTCGTGATCCATCGTGGGTATTTTCATGTCCAGGATGCACTTCGGAATGGTACAATTGATTGCAATTGTTTGATAAATCACTCTCTCTCGCAGGAAGAATGTAGGAAAATCGTAGTAAGAATCGCAGGAAAGAATGAATGCACGGAAGAATATTTTCATTAGTGCCCCCGTTGGAGATTCTCGCTAACAACCTTACTCAACTTCTTTAGCTTTAATTAATTATCAGGAACTGGTCGTTATATTAACAGTATCGTAGGTAATGATAGCTTTTACATTTACAATTATAATAACATTAGTAACCCACAAGCCGCCGTATGACGCATGGCAGGGGGTGTGAAAACACAGAACCTATTAATAAGCTACCTGATTGGTATTCCTAATGCTATCAGGAAAAAGACACCAGTAATACTTATTAGTTCTCGCTGTAATCTTACGAATTCTCCTTGTCGTCTGATCTCGGAAATCGCGCTCTCTTGGAATCGCGTATTTCGTCGTGCGAATCAGTACTTAAAAATATCTGGAATAAATTGCGCCTATAATCTGCTCTTCTATCCTTTAGAGATTCCAAGGAGAGAGGTTTGAAACTTTCTGATACCTTGCTATCGAAACTATCATCTCCTTTGACGGAACGAGCCGCTCTGCGTTATACGCGCTCTAACTCTAATATCAGATAAATACATATAAATTTAATTAGTTCTGTAGTGTTTTCTTGTATAATATTAGTTTTAATAGTGGAAATAAAGTAGTACCGTTTTCGCTTCACTAATGCTACTTGGAAGAAAATAGATGGTGATAGAATTAATCCGAAGGGGAGGGTAAAGCAATTGCAGGAGCGAAGCCAGGGTTTTTCTCCAGAGGGTTCTGAGCCATGGAGTAAACGCAAAACTGCCTACATTCACGGGGCAGTCAAACTTCTGCCCTAATGTATTGGAATCAGCTTTATATTCATTCCTTGAGTCACCAGCAGCGTGTTTTAGTGTAAATATTAAAAATAGCTTCAGTTTACCTCCATATCCTCGATTATTAAAACCCATTATTTGCTCTTGGGGATTTTACCCCTCCACCTGGCTACGTCATGGTGAGTAAATTGGGTAACATTTTAGCTGGTTAAGTATGGGGTTAGGAAAAAAAGAAAATCGAGACAATATCAAAGGAAGGGAAGTTGACTGAAACTCGTACTGGTCGTGAAATATTGTTTTCTATTCGGAATTTGAGTGTAAATGTATACGAAATGTGTCGTGTTTACAATATCGGACCATTCCATGTCAAGTGGACCAACGGTCCCCGCTCGACCATCACCGATTTCAATGAAAGTTTGTATGAACATAGCATCATAGGTTGTATAAGAATACCAAGTTTTGTTTTACTCAACGGAATACTGCCTGAGATAACGTGTCTCAAAGTTGCTAAAAATCGATGTCTAACTGTAGAAGGCTGCGGTAGGGGGCCAAACAAATGACTATATCTCAGCAGATATTTCATCGATAGAAGTAAAACTTGGGAAATGTTCATAGAGGATATGAAGTTATGTTCACACAAAATTTCATTAAAATCGGTGATGGTCGAGCGGGTACCGTTGGTCCACTTGACATGGAATGGTCCTTAGAGGACACTCTTGATCTCTTAAAAAAACCAATTTGACGTAAGGATTCTGAACCTGTTTCGACATGCCTTGAAGTCCACATACTTCTTGTATGATGGCAAATTCTATGAACAAAAAGAATGGGATCGCCTCTGTCCCCTGCTATGGCGAATCTCTATATGGAAAACTTTGAGAATAAGACCCTCAGTTCTGCACCTCTGCAGCCGAAAGTGTTTCACCGATATTTTGATGACACATTTGTTATCTGGCCCCATGAACGTCGCTCGCTCGATAATTTCCTCGAGCACTTAAACAACATACACCCCAACATCAAATTCACCATGGAATGGAAACTTGGCAAATGTTCATAGAGGATATGAAGTTATGTTCATACAAAATTTCATTGAAATCGGTGATGGTCGAGCTGGGCACTTCTCTAAAATTGGTCCACTTGACATGGAATGCCCCCATCGCATCTCAGTAGGGGAAAAATGGGGCTTCTGGCTCATCAAGATAAGATAAGATAAGAGATAAGATAAGATAAGAAGATAAGATAAGAGGATGGGGCTCCTGGCTCATCAAGATAAGATCAGATAAGAGATAAGATAACATAAAGATAAGATGAAAGATAAGACAAAAGATAAGNTCTTTTCATCTTATCTTATCTTTTCATCTTATCTTTTGTCTTATCTTTCATCTTATCTTTATGTTATCTTATCTCTTATCTGATCTTATCTTGATGAGCCAGGAGCCCCATCCTCTTATCTTATCTTCTTATCTTATCTTATCTCTTATCTTATCTTATCTTGATGAGCCAGAAGCCCCATTTTTCCCCTACTCATCTCTTACGCGGCCACACGCCGGAAGGCGGCTTGCAGGGTACTTATGTAGATGTAGATGTTGTCATTTAAATTCATCAGGAATTCATATATAAGTAAGAAGATAATGTTTGATATCCTTACAGTATGTATTACTATAAATTGCTTATAAGTTTTGCTATAAAAGAGAGGTACCGAATAAATGTATTCAAGTGGAAGACATGTCGAGGGCAGTTTCGAATATTTCAGCTGGTTTTCCAGTATTTACCTGCTAATGTGAATTGCCCTCTTTCCATATGGACCACTGCTCTTTTCCTCTTACAGATTTCATCTCATTGGAGAAGGTTTCAATCGAAATGCATCTTTTTTCCACTCTACTTTTCATTCCAGTTTGTGTCTTCCATTCCAGAGATGAACGTAGTACAGCTCGCTTCAATCGCTTTTCCTCACTTTACATCGCTTCTTCTTCTCAAGTGCTCTTACGCTGTCTGCGAGAATTTTTCTGCCCAAATTAACTGGAGAAAATTTGGCGAATCGCAGAGAAGGCTCTCGAGAGCTAAATCGCATCGTTTTTTTATTTGCGATTTCTCGTCGAAAAATGTTTGAATTTTAATTTGTCGAAATATTTTTCGGCAGCCATCGATTGAAATGTTGAAGTCTCTCGGAACAAGCGCTCCAAAACAGCGTTTTCTCCCTTATTTGAGTTCCTCATCGCTATTTTTTGCTATTCGGCAATGTTTTATATTTTTATGAAAACACAACTGAACACATCCATAGTGTGTTGGAATTAATTTATAAATTATCTTAAAGATTAACGTTATTTTTTAAGTTATACGAGTAAAAGTTGCTTGCATACTGCAAGCGAAATATAGGATATTTAATGTAAGGCATTATACACCCTCTGCCATACACCAGAGGCTGCTTGCGACTACTTCCGAATTTAAATCTATCCCTTAGGTTTTAAGAGAACTCCAATTTAAAAATATAATATAGCACAGATTAGGTAACCAATAAATATACCGCCTACCCTACCTACACCGCCTTCCATACACCACCTGCCATACACCGCCTGCCATACACGGCATGAATTCAAAGCCGATAACTATTCAAGCAATATGCGGAAAATATTGAGTGACTCTGGATAAATTTAAATGCATCGACTGTGTCCGCTCGAATTTGTCGTAGGGATCTACAACTCAAGGGAGAAAAGTAAGCTTTTCCCGTAAAAATGTTTAATTAGTGTAGATTTCATTGTTATCTCTGGCAGGAATTTCTGTTTATCACATGAATCATGCGTTAGCATAAAACTTGGTATTTTTTGCAGAATATTTAATATACGGCCGGTTTCACAAGCCTGCTTGCATTTTTATCTTGAAGCATTTTTACCTTAAATGTATCTAGAAGAAAGAAAACAATCTTTTTCCATACCACTATCTAAATTTATCGCTCCATGGGCCATGGTAGACCACGACCACTGGTGTTCCTGATGATGAAACGTCGAAACCATGGAGGAGAAATAAATGGGTGTAATTTTGTCTTATTTCTTCAAGATACATTGAAAGTAAAATTGAAACACATAATCAAGTAAAAGATTGAAAAACCTGTCAGTGATGATAATTTAATCTACAGTCATAAAACTTGTATATTATTCAATTTTCTCTTCACAAGGTAAAAAACGATCATCTTTTAAGATCTAATTAAATATAGGTCTGGTTTTCGGTTCCCATTCTTACGGAAAAATTCCTTAATTCGGCATCAAAAATCACCAATGGTTGCTGGGAACAGTATTTTACAAAACTTTCGTATACTTTATCAAAATTCTTCTTCGATCAGCCGGTCGAATCAGCTGATGTGTGGTTTCTTACTTTGCTTCCGACATCAGGGGTCAATTTCATCTTGAATTCGTTGCTGTTTAACCTTAAAGATTTTAGACCATCGAAGAGTTGCATTTGGATTATACCGATGGCTGATAACACCATAGATATAATTTCGACTTTATATTGTTGCGATCATTTTTGTTGTTATTATTATTGTCGTTGTTGTTACTATTATTGTAGTTGTTGTTATCATTATACGCTTTCATACCCAACCCCTGAATATCCTGAATGACTTGGTGCCAATGTTTTCCGTAATTTTGAAGTGACATGCTTTTCAGCACCACGATGCGGAGGATTTGTGTTGGCCATATTTGACAATTCTATCAAATGTTCTGTCAAATATCACTGTCTGTCTGCAAAGTATTCATCTCGAAGACCAGTCAACCCCTAAAATTTTGGCCAGAATGAGCTACAGAGGGGTAATGAGGTGGCTAATTAGGATGAGGCGTGAGGTACTTTCCCCTTGCTTTCATTACCGAGACAGAATAGCAAAATCCTCGAAAAGTGCAATGCGACTAAATAAGTAACACTTGCCATAGCATTCGATAAACTTCCAAAATAAATGCAGTACTTAGCATCACTCATATCTCAGTAACTCTCAATCTATCACAGCCATAATCACGACCAAAACAACGTTAATATTTTCTCATACTTGCTCAAAAAAAAAATACAGTAGATTATTATTGAGTTAAGTGGACGGGAGCCGCCTCGTATAATCGAAAACTCGGATAATACGGAAGGATCTTCTTCCGCAAAGAAATTATCATATAAATACGCTATTTCCGTGCCTAGCCGTACCAAGATGTGTATTTACAATAAAAAATAACTTTGATGTAAAAACTTTTCTAAATAGAGCATTTCTCTTTTCCTACATAATTATATACGATAATTGTTTGCTTGTCTATGCTGAACTTGTGTCGATACAGCAAAAATAATTGAAGTGGTATGTCGGTACACATGTAAGCGAAAAAGTTAAAATACACACCTCGGATAATACAGAGCCTTGGTTAATCGAGACTTGAATATTGGAAACCCTATTACAATCTATTCATCAAGTTATCGTACCGTGAGTTAGTTTGGGTAGAAGTAAATAGTCCTTTAATAGCAAATATTTAAATGCGGTCGATTCAGTGGGTAATAATTAATGGGACACTCTAATTTAGAATTTAATTGAATTATAAAGAACGCCACTAAAACTAGGTATTATGATTTTTTGCTATCTAACAGTTAGGAGTAAACAAGAGAGAGTACCGCCTCCGGTAGAAATAGCTTGTGGGGCGCCAATGTTTGAGTAAAAGATAATTTGAGGCTCAAGGATAGATAAATTTAGAGGTTAGGTGTAAGAGAGGCCCATTGGGCCTAACCTCGCCGTAAGGGTGAAATAAATAAATAAATGGGTAGAGCATTACCTCTGGCATAAAAAATATTGCCATAGACTGGAAGGATAGAAGACTATTAAAAGAACTGTAAGTTTTGATAAGAGTAGAAAATTAAGAGACAGATAAGATAGGTACTGGAAAAGGTATCAGACAAGGATGTTGTTTGTCACCAATTCTTTTCAATATTTATGCTGAAGAGCTGACCAATAAAGCATTAGAAGAGGCAAGAGGTGTAGTGGTAGGAGGGGAAACAATAAAAAGACCGTGAAGTATGCAGATGATCAAGCAGTACTATTGCAAATAGAACTATAGCAAATTGTTGAGCAAGTGAAATCATTTCAGTATTTGGGAAGTTTAGTGACTGAAAATGGGAACTGTACACAGGAAGTAAGACGGAGGATAGCTATGGGTAAAAAAACATTCAAGAGGGTGAAAGCACTTCTTACAGCATGTAAAATTCCAATAAATCTGAGAAAGAGATTTGCTAAATGTTTTGTATGAAGTGTGGTTACTTACGGCAGCGAAACATGGACAGTCAAAGAAGAAAGATGAAAAGTACTTAGTAAGTTTCGAAATGTGGTTGTGGAGGAAAATGCTTAAGGTGAAGTGGACTGATAAAATTAAAAATGAGGAAGAACTACTGAGAATAGGAGAGGAAAGAAAACTGCTGAGGGAAATCAAAAAGAGGAAGACAGCTAGGTTGGGACACATACTACGCCGAAATTGCCTTCTTAGAAGAATAATATAAAGGAAAAATAGAAGGAAAGCGAGGAAGGGGAAGGAGAAGAATGGGAATGCTAGATGACGTAAAAAATGGTCGAAGTTACAGGCAAATGAAAGAAGATGCTCAGGACCGAATGCGGTGGACTGTTGAAACCTGTCGGAAGACAGATTGCACCAAGAAGAAGATTGCCTCAAGTGAAAAGCCCGGGTTGGATTCCCGGCCCACATTCGCGAAATGACATTACCAATTAGAGAGGGTTTAATGATACTGTCTGTCTGTAGAGTCTTCAGCCTGAAGGCCGGTTTGAACCTCATCCCTCCACCACAAGCATCGGAAAGCTTCGGAGAGTGGGCAGACGCGACTAGGCAAAATGAGGAGCGAGGTACTATTTCCTCACTGAGACAGATTTCTATAAGCGGACCAAGTCTACGTAAGTGAAGCACATTGACTCTACAAGTAACACTTTTCATAGCATTCAAAACGGAGAGACACTAATAATCAGTGCCATTATCCAGACTTGCTCATACCTCAGTAGCTTTCATATTATCACAGCCATGAACAAAACTGAGACAAAGGTTAACGAAAGATACCTGTACCAAAAGACAAATGAAAAATATTCCACTCATTAGAACATGGTAGCACCTTAATGATACAACAACTAGATAAATTCTTTTAATAAATATACTGTAAAATTAGAGCGACCACATACAAGAGGGGACAATTCAATCTAACACCATCAGCCACATCAAGTTACACTTTTGATGTTTTTATATCACCCATTTGATAAATCTCTGTACACTACTGAGTAATGCTGTGTAAGTAATCTATTTACTACTGTGAGAGACTAAAAGAGCCGATATCCCTCAATTCCGGCCGAGTTTCACGGGATTGGTTACATGGTTTTACAAGTACAAAGTATACAAGTCTTTAATGGTGGAGGTTGAGACTTTCTAGTCTCGTCTTCAAACTAGGTATTACTTCAAACAAATGTATTATCTATTGATGCCATGTGTTTTTTTTAACACAATGGCATCAATAGATAAGACATTTACAATGATAGAAACCTAACTCACACAGAAACACTTTCAAAATTAAAGCACTTACAAGCAGTTACAATCAAGGTTTTAAGTAGTATTATAAAAGTAGAAAGAAAATATGTGATTATGGTTGAGTGGAGCTAATAAATATTTGTAGTAAGTAAATGGAAAATTAATTTTTTACTCCATACGACATCGTCGAAGATGCAATATCATGAAATTGTGTCGAAATATGTCCGACCTGAAAGCTAACTTAACGGCTATGGACATATACCGGACAATCAACATTTTACTTTAGAAAGGGGTGAAAATATAAGTCATACTCTGCTTCATATTGAAAACTTTGAAGCCTTTTTTTATCCGATAGAATTGGGGTAGGATTGAATCAGGATAGTATTGGCGATATGCAACGAGAAAATGTTGAAAGTTCTTTAGAAATACAAGCTGCATCCCTAAGCACCATCCCCTGTTCGGTTAGTCGATACTCGTAGTATATTACTACTACTAATTACAGTAATCCAAATCTTTTTATAAAGAAATACGTTATTTCTCTGGTTGAGTTGACAGAAAACTATCCAGTGGCACCTTTCGTTAGGAAATAAAACAATGCGATTGCAGCGATTCCGCCATGCATCGATCGCATCGCTCTCCGAGTAGAGGACTCTGGCGTCGCGCACGTGTAAAATGAAGAGCGAGGTACGCTCGCGATGGAATAGAACAGCGGAAAGTGGAGAAGAAAGCGATAGGGAGGGTTGGAAAGGGCCGGCAGCATGAATGAGAATTAATGGCTGGTGGATAAAAAGGAGAGAACAAAAGGCACATTGATTAATTAACCCTCTGCGCTACCTGATGCCTCATTTCCCTGGGAAACAAATGCATCACTGTTGTCTCCCTAGCAAATACCGTCTGGATGATTTCATCTGCCAACAGAAGGATATGCCTGCCGATATCGGAGCAGGTGTTTTTGTTGGGAGTACTGAAAAGAAATGCAGAGACGAGAAATTTCATTAGAGATAACCAGTCCTATGGGTTTTTTTACTTTCAAAGTTGCTTTTAGTTGGCTCGTCAAGTTTTTCATTCCTCTCTTTCAGTATCTTTCCTCAATAGATATGTTTTATAAGTTATGAGTTGAAGTAATAAACTTCGAGATTTACTTCATGCAGTTTTAAATAGTCTTAACTCGGATGCAAAAATCTACATTCCAGAAGTCGTAGTGTAGTATTATTAAAATTGCTTCGACGTCGATGTTCATTTCGCACATATAGGAACCAACTGGATAAAGAACCCGGGACCGCTTCCTCCAATGCGCAGCCCCTTTGGCTACTTGGCTCAACGTACCACCAGTAGTCGACACTGTTCTGCTGTGGAATGTTGTTTCCTAAGTGCAATGTTATGTTTTTAAACGAACAAGTTTTTTTCTTCAGTGGCCTTTTTTCAAACTAGCTCTTTTAAATTTCACATTATGAAGGATTATAATATGTAATTGGAGACTTTTTGGTCTCATCCTAATAAAGTCGTTTTATTATTATAATATTATTATTATCCTCTTTAAGTTGAGATGAATTTTTCAAGTCGTCTTCCTTAGGATATTATAATTCTGTTATAATATTATTATTATAAACATTGCATCGATAGTCGAGTTCCTGGCAATACAAGGAGAAATGGAACTAAAAATATTCCATCCCTCTGCAGCGGATTAGAAGGTAGAAATTTATTTCGATTTAAATCTTCTGTCATTCGCACAGAGACGGGAGAAAACTCCCCCCAGAAACCTCCCATAGGCAATCTTCACACACACAATTTAGATATTAAAAGCTATCTTCACGAGTGACCGCTTCAATGTATACACCTCTAAAGGTGTGACTCGCAGAGTTTCCCGTTTCTCGGCGATTTGGATGGAACTTTTCAAAGGAGCTCTCTCTGCGTAAGGAAAACGAATACTTTTCGCCTGAATATGAGAGAGGCGAGCAAGTGAACAGAATAGTCCATTTCTCATCAACTCGGGCGATCAGTTTAGCTTCGAAAACATTCGCTTGTCGCCTGCTGTTCTCTCTTCTTTATGTTCGCTAAACTAAAAAACTCGCGAGCATAAAGGGTCAATTTTCCGCTTTGGATGGATTTCTCGCGCATCTAAATGTGTGAAAGGTGCGCAGATGAGGTTCGACAAGAGTAGCTTTGAGTGAGAGTGAAGCAAAGGGAACTCACGATAAGAGGACTGGACGAAGGAATCGGAAAAAATAGGTTAATCACTTTATTTGGAATGTTTTTCTGTGTGGGTGTGAAAGTTGGACATTAATATCCTTGATGTAGAGTGTTTTGCTGTATGGGTGTGAAACAGGTACTTAAAAAAAGAGGACATCAAAAGATTGGAGACGTGGGTATGGTGTACAATGGTGAGGGTTAGTTGGGTCGATAAAAAACAAACACAAAAATACTAGAGATGGTTGGGTAAGAGATCTCATTGTCCTACAGCATACGTAACATATAAATATGACGTTGTAGGTTTTTTACGTATTATCTCTTTAAAGATAAGAATTATTTTCAAAGTTTATGTGAGCAGATTTTATCAAGTATTTAAAACGCTATCTAATTATTCAAAAGCTATAAAGGTTTGGTTTACATGTGTGCTTCAGGATACGAGGTTTTAGAGATGGTTTATTGGTACCATAGTTAAATAATAAGTTATTCGCTATAAAATTAGATATTAAGAAGGATATACGAAAAATTACTA
Source organism: Ladona fulva (assembly GCA_000376725.2). Lineage (NCBI taxonomy): Eukaryota > Metazoa > Arthropoda > Insecta > Odonata > Libellulidae > Ladona > Ladona fulva. Next base: position 231,688 of record KZ309124.1, on the reverse strand, counting down.
CAAAATGTATTCATCTCTTAGAGATTCAAAAACACTCCGTAAACCGTAGTACCACTTGCCGAAATACGGCTTATGGAGTGTTTTTGAACCTCTAATTCATTAACAGTCGTGTTCCAACGTTCTTTTATTCATCTCCTCGTTTTAAATATTCACGATATACATAAATATGGTAGTTTTATTCGATTTTATAGCAAGTCTTCAACCAAATTGAAATACTTTACTTTTATCACCTTAAAACTTATATAAAGCCTTCAAATTTTCACTTCCATTTAACTAAAAATATTCTCATGGTGTATTTCGAATAAGGATTGAGGTAAAGATGTTAACTTTGCACATTGAAGTTGTGCGGCTAAATCCCAAGGAATAAAGAGTGTGAATTTTTTTCACACTTGTTATTCCTTGGTATTTCGCATAATTGTTTGCAATATCAGGATATATTCATTACTAAACATTTCATTTTCAATTTTAATTCTTTTCAAAGATCAGACTAAGAAATTGATTTTTATTCCAATAGTTTTTAGCAATTCACGAATTGGGTACGTCGAAAACTCAACTCAATATACATAGTACATACTGCAAAACTGCGGGGTATAAAACACCCCAAAATGTGGCGCACCATTCTAACTGAACCGAAAAAATGGTGTTGTTGATAAAAGCACTTTACCGAGTTTAAGGAGCCAAATTGAATTGTTCAAATCTCGTCATAGAATGGGATGTGAAAGTAGGTTACCTCTGCGAATCTTGAAGGAAACTTCTTAGAAGCGCTTTGGAGGAAATCGCCTCCTCAGGGAATCTCGGAGTCGACCCGTAAAAAAGTCGATGCAATCAGCTCATTCGATTTGCTGCTCCGGCGATGAATACAAAATGTATGAGAGGGACGCAAATAAACTGGAGGCGACTGAAGAGTCGTTGATGCATTCGCGAAATTGAGACATGAATTATTGATAAGTGGGATCGCAGGTGAAGTGACAAACACTCCTCCCCATTAGAATTGCCAACAGCTTTTACGTCAAAATATGACTACACTGGTACCACACAATAAGAGGCTTGTATGCCCTTGCTTCGTAAATGGGGAATCCTTAGTTCATTGTTGCGTAATTGTGTTGAACATTGTCGAGCGAAGCCTTAGTGCATTGTTGCATAATTACGCAATGTATTGTTGTGGTTGGCTTACTTCAGTAGCCGTGGGATCTTTATCAACACCAATTAAATAACATGGCATGGACATTTCAGTGATCGTATCAGTTAACAAAACGGATAGAATTGGAGCTTCTGTTTCCTTTAAAGAAATAGTAATCAGAATAACAACAATATCTTATTATTATGACATAAATTGTAACGACCCCATCTTTGCTAAAATTGGTAGAAACTGTGAGTTGATAGCTCCGAGTGTGGATGACAAAATGCATGCTTTCAATTATTCAATTGGCTCACGGATAGGCAAGTGGGCAACGCGTTCGACTTCGGTGAAGGTGGTACCCGGTTCGATTCCCGGTGGGGGCCCACGTGCGAAACGACCTAAGCTGTCGAAGCACTTTTAACAATACTATATACTTCAATTATTAGAATTCTTAGCAAAATAAGGTAGACGAGGGCAGCAAGGGGATAAAGAAGAAGGAGTGAGGGCAAGAAGAAAGCGGTAAAGGGCAATGAAGAGAGTGAAGAAGTGTTGAAATCACTGTTTACATAACTGCCGACAACCTATCACGGAGGGAATTTTCTTGCTCAGCATTTCATGAAAAATGTACATCTACATCTACATAAGTACCCTGCAAGCCGCCTGACGGCGTGTGGCAGGGGGTGTAAACACCAAGAGTAGAATTACTTCTTTAATTTATTATTATCGCGTATCGTTCGCGGAAGTAATGTAAATTAAATTATTGTAAATGTAAATTATTGCCGTAAATTTTCTTGGTTAATGTAGGCATGACGTTGATTTCCAAACTGCTTATAATTTAATATAATGGAGCATTCAGTATAAACGTATGTTGAAACATTACCGTTTGTAAGCTTAGAATTCCTGTACTTTTACGATAGAATAAGTAGGTATATAGTAGATTACTCTAACAAATACAGCGGCACACCTGTTTTCAGTCATTAAAAGCTGCCGATACATCTCATATTTATGCGGGTGAATATTTTAGGTTATATATTTAAATTCTGCAATTCTAATCGACAGTATCTCTTGGTATTATTTAAGTATGAAAAGCCTAAACAAATTTACGCCTGCAAGACCTAACAATGGCTTGTGTCGGACAACAATGAACTTCTTCTGTGAACTTTTTAAATGCCCTATCATTTGAAGAAATCATTCTCCAAATTTAGAACATCTTAAAGGGTTATTAACCATATCTACAGGCGTGAAAGTAGCCAAGGATAAATACTTAAAAAAATACTCGGCCCTTTATTCTAAAATAAATTTCATCAGACTGTTTCTGCGGAATTGATCTGAAATGAAGCGCTTACACAAATTAAAATGAACTGCTTGTAAAAATTCCTTGAATTGAGAGCTAAGTTAGAGACATTTAGTATTTACATTTAAAAATAGTTTTAATTATAAACTGTAAATTAAATGTAGTCTATATATCTCTTTATATAGACGCTTCTCCGGATATAT
>KZ309124.1:198004-208269 GCA_000376725.2 Ladona fulva | reverse complement strand
TAGACTTTCTCCTGGAGAACTTGATATGCTTACATTTACTAACATTAATTTCCATCCCGTTTACTTTAGTCCACTCGGCTAATTGATTCAAGTCATTTTGTAGAAGTTCGCGATCCTGAGCCTCCGTTATACGCCTATATAATATGCAGTCGTCGGCAAATAATCTAATTTCGGACTTAATATTCGTTGGGAGGTCATTCACATAAATAAGGAATAGCAATGGCCCGAGAACGCTACCTTGTGGAATGCCTGAAGTACTATCTATCTCTTTAGAGAAAACATCTCCGATTCTAACTCTCTGTTTCCTCTTTTTTAAGAAATTTTGTATCCAGTCAGTAACCCGATGGTCAATATTTAAATTACGGATCTTTGCAACTAGTAAGTCGTGAGGTACTTTATCGAATGCCTTTGCTAGTCAGAGTTAGTTACTTTCAACTCAGTTGATCATCTCTGTCGCTTCTTTCTGATCACTTTTCTGACTCTGTAATTGCCTCTTTTAATAACCACAGGATTCGGTTTCAGTCGTCAAATGCTCTCTCTACATCAGCGTTTCCCAATTTAATTTACCCATTTCACCAGCGAGAGACGCTGCAAACACTTATATTATTTAATGCTGTAATTTAAGCCAGAAAAATAAAAAGGAAAGAATAAAATCGGTTGTGTTCAAGCCATTGCTGCCTAATTGAACCTTTTCATTAGCAAAAGATTAGAGTTTTCCCGAGGAGTAGTCAGGATTTGTCTCTGAAATTGCCGTTTCGAGCAAATTGCCTGCATTCCGGGAGTAGGCACACTCCCGAAATGTAATAAAAGATGGAATAACATTTATGTATTCCCTATGAGTCAACAGTGTAACTGGAAAGATTTAAACAAATATAATTTTCCATGACCTGTTATATTAAACTGTTATATTAGAAAAAGTTCACTATAATTAACTTATATATAGAAAATAAGTTTATGACTACAATAAAGTATACGCAATACAAGATAATAGGCATAAACTTCAAGATATGTGTATACAAATTAATAGATACAAATAAACAGAAAGATTTGGGTTGTGGGGAAAATCTCGTAACTAAAGAATTCTGGAGAAAAAATTTACGATCTTGGAAAAACTGTATGGAAGGCAAAAAAACGCGAAAACACGGAGGCAATAAAATCACTAATATTTACGAGGGTCACTAATATTTACAGAACATTTACAGAGGGATACAGAAGAAAATATCGACATATTCGTGTATCGTTGTATTTGACGATGTATCGGCTCATAGGATCTCAGCAGGCATAATTCTGAGAAGAGAGTTGTGACAGTTTTTCTTGCGTTAAGAAAAGTGTGCAATATACAGGAGTGTAGCCAGGATGTCTCTGTGGGGATTCGAAGCAATTGAGAAGAAGCAAAATTGCATACATTCTTGAAGTAGGGAAACTTCTGTCCTAAATGTAACAAGAATGTATTCAGATTTATGTTTCCACGCTGTCACCAGTGCCGTGTGTGCTCCCGGTGTTCGACTGCTGTGATCATTTCGCACGTGGGCCCCCACCGGGAATCGAATCCGGGACCGCTTTTGCCGAAGTCGAACGCGTTGCCCACTTGGCTATCCGGGACCCCAATGTTTATATTCTAAGGCGCCCGAATTCAACGGCATAAATAGGGAATTGGATTTTGTTTATTACCCTATGCCCATACAAACATCAACTTACCGGAAATCACTTGTGGACAACAACGGACGAACACACACAACCTTCAGGAAACAACAATTCAGGGAAGGGAGGGAAGAAAAAAGACTACGTGCATAAATTGTAACAATAAAATACTATGACTAATTGTAGGGCATCGCCACTCTTGTACGACAATCAAACAGCTTGTCTCATGTTTAGACTAAATATCCAAATGATAGGAAATCTTGTCCATGATAATGAGTTGGAAATAGGTTAGAAACATGGAAAACAATGTTATATTACCCAAGGAGGAATGGACTTGAAAAATGTCTGACGGGACTTCCTTGGGATTTTTCCTGGGTACGCACCATCTTGCGCAAAATCACCCTTACCCGTTTTCCAATGTTATATTAATTCGCTGCATTAACCGTATTACATCCAAACCAGTGGGGCAAACGGAAAACAAATAGCTACTTCTCTAGAACACATTAAATTTAATTTATCTGTACATAAACGATTTTTTACCCTGAATTTTACTAATGAGGGAGTTAATATCGAGTGTTAATTTTCCACTTCGACGCTAATTTTTGGTCGATTGATTTTCTTCCGTTGCTAATGAGAGCACGTTGAAGGCTCTCTAAGGAAGGTGCCGTTTTTAACTATCGTGTTCTGATGCGTAACGAACAATTAATTTAAAAAAATTAAAGAGCATTAAAATGTGAGTCGGTGCACTGTTTCTAAATTTTTCAATATATAACAGCATAATCGCAGCTGCCATCTTAATTGCAGGCCGGTGAGTGGCCAAAGAGGTGAACGACAAGCGAACTCTTCTAAGCTTGGAAGTTTTGACGGACAGAGAGCCTTCTTTTCGGAGGGCAGTTTGAGACGATATCCTCATACGCAATGTAACAGAAATCTTAGTTCATTGATGAAAATGCTTTTTGGACGTTGAACTGCACTTGATGTACAGTGGTCGCAGAATAATCGTTCGTTTATCGTTGGAGCTCATCATCATCTCCTGAGAAAATCGCTTGTCCTGCCAAAGGATCGAAAGTCTCCCAATGAATCTCTCTCAAGCCTCAAAGTAAGGGTCGGACTAAGCAAAAGACATCAGGGCTTAGAGATTATCGGGGTGGCAAAGTTTAAAAGCCGAAAATTCATGACGAGAAAATTATTTCAAAAACGAAAACCGCGAAGAACGAATGACATGCTGATAAATCAGAATAATTCGAGTGATAATTACGTTTCAGGCTCACAAGAAAGTTGAAATCTATATCAGGGAAAGTGCAACAAATATTGGAATTAATCAAAAATAACTCAATTAACTTTTCGTACAGCAAAAAAGGAATCCCTTATTCATGCTTTAGAATTATTAATAAGTGATTCCCGTCTCAATGAATCACATGTCTGTTTTTACTACAAAATGTAGAAACTATTAAGTCGTTTTCTTTCACGGATTGCATTAAATTACTTAAGTATTGCAAAACATTTCTAGTCAAACATGGGTTACATATTGGTTGACAGTATTATGGATTAAATGCATATTTATTCAAAAGGTTTGACGATAAGTAATTTCTGGAGGCATAATATTCATGCAACTGAATAAATCGTTGTAAGGACATCTACAGAATTTCTAAGCAGCAAAAATCTTCATTTTTCATGCTCTTACTAGTTCATTTTGCGCTCTCATTAATGAGATACCTGGTTGCCATCTCACTAGAGCATATGGGATTCAAAAAGGGTGAACCAAACAACAAAAAATCTATGGAAGAGATTGTAAGTTTTAGATATGAATATTTTATTATTATTTATTTTAATTTTAAGTAATATTCTGAGAAACATTTCTTCTAGTTTGTAGCATAAAGAATTTATATGATGTGTCAAAGTGAAAGAACAGTCAATCCACAATCCAAGATTTTTATATCTATGTACTATTATGATCTACTTTCTATTTATTCCAAATTTTTAAACATGCACAAGACACTAAATTGTTTGGAAGGCAATAATGGCTTTTATAGGTAATTTTATAGATATGTGAAAATTTTAAAAAGGTGACTTAACTTGAATTACCACTTGCTTACTTAAAAATATAAATCGTACATTTTCTTTTGTTCTGTCCGAGTTCCCGTTGCCTATTTAGGAAACTGTGTATCCTGGCAATAGGATTTAGGATCTGAGGATTGAATAGCAGTTGAACTGATAATTACGTAACCCTCGTCATTAACATCATACGTTAAACAGAATCGGTCCGGCAATATAGTTTTGAGGGACATCTCGATTTGTGTAATTACTTCTGTAAATCTGTAAGTGTAAAATGATACTAATACATAATAAAGCCTCAGATACCGTATTGCGAAACAAAAGTTGACCTCGAGAATAATATAAATGTTATAATAAGAAGTCCACAATCAAAATAACGATATGACGCCCACACATTTGTAGCCGCCACTTCTTGAAGTTTCTTTTTTTCGTTTTCTCAGAATTTTTCAAAAGCGAGGTTATTTAACGGGATGTTTCCAGCTAATGATTTTATCTCCGGGTGCGAAAATCATCTGTGAAGGCAACGAGTGCCGCCCTCATTTAATCCTTCCGTCCTCTGATCAAAGCAGTACTTCACTTGCTTTTACATGTTTCAAGGAACTCTTCTGTTTTGCCGCAACTTTTTCATTCCTCCACTATCCAACGCCCTTCTCTTTCAAACTATACCTACTCACAAAGCGGAGTGAGTTATTCTTCGGCATTTTATATATTCTTTAGGTTCTAAGGTCCTCTCGGAATTTTCTTACTGACATCAGGGCGACATCATGTTTGTACTGCAACCAGTTCTTCATAAACTTTTCAGTTGTCTTTAGGTGCTATATAGGAACTTAGTCGCTGTTAAGATGATGGCATTGATATCAAAAGGCGCGTAATGTTTTTCCTAATAGGCTGGTTAATCCGTCTCTTTTCCTAATAGGCTGGTTAATCCGTCTCTTTTCCTAATAGGCTGGTTAATCCGTCTCTTTTCCTAATAGGCTGGTTAATCCGTCTCTTTTCCTAATAGGCTGGTTAATCCGTCTCTTTTCCTAATAGGCTGGTTAATCCGTCTCTTTTCCCTCGTTTCCTTTTTCGGTCTCAGAGGGTCAGACACGAACCGTCGTGTGGGCCAGAGTCGAAAAAAGCTGGCGAAAAACACTAAAACGATATTCTAGTGCGGACAAAATTTAGAATGGTCACTCTTAAATACATTCTACATACAACTATGCAGGTCACTTACTTTAACTCTAACGCATCACAGGGGATCAAACTTGACCAAATTTGTGGAAAAATGCCAGTCTTCGACTTTTTGCGAAATTATTTAACTTCCAGCCGATACTGAAGCCAAATGAGGAATATTATCGAGAAAAATTTAATGCTTTCCTATAAATCTCTTCTTTATCTTTTACTGTAGTTGATTTCAATGGCAATAGTTGAATATTTGCATACTTTATGTAACAAAATGGCGGACCTTTATTTTAGAGCAAGTTTTTACCTAAAGCGAGGAAAATAGTAGAAGTAGACATCAGTAGATACAGATGACTTTTTTCGGAAAGCATTCGACAAGGTCCCCCATCAAAAATTATTGTACAAATTAAAACTTGCGGGCATCAATGCAGAAGTAATAGAGTGGATAAAAGACTTCCTCTCCGACAGAGAGCAACGCGTAGTACTTGATGGAATTAGCTCCAACCTAGTTAAGGTAACCTCAGGCGTCTCGCAGGGAAGCGTAATCGGGCCGATACTGTTTTTAATATATATCAACGATCTTAGCAAAATAATCGATAGTAAAGTTAGGATATTTGCGGACGATACGGTAATTTACAGAGAGATTGAGAGAGAAGAGGATAGATTGATCCTTTCGAATGACTTAAATAAAATTGCAAAATGGTGCGATGATTGGCAATTGGAGCTAAATGTAGATAAATGTTCAGTAATTAACTTCTTTGAAAGAAAATCGATAACTAAAGATTACTCGTATAGCCTCCAAGGGAAAAACTTAATAACGGAAGAATCGGTGAAATATCTAGGAGTGACCCTTACTAATAACTTATCATGGAGTGCCCACATCCATAACATATGTGGAAAGGCTTTTAAGAAACTCGGTTTTGTTAAGAGAATAGTCGGAAGAAGCGAAGAAAAAGTCCGCGAGCGTTGTTACTTCGCGTTAGTCAGGCCTCACCTTGAGTATGCATGTAGTATATGGGACCCAGCCGACAAGTGCTGTATTCGAGAAATAGAAAAGGTGCAACGAAAAGCGATACGTTTCGTGAAGAATTGCTATGATAAATCAGTAAGCGTTACTGAGATGCTCAAGAACGCGGGATGGGAATCATTAGAAAAAAGAAGATTAACACTAAGGATAAATTTATTAAATAAGTTCAGAGAAACCACGTTCTCGGAAGACGTCGCGGACATAATGCGCCCTCCCTGCTATATAGGCCGCTCCGATACAGCGAGGAAAATAAGAGAAATAGATGCGAAAACGAACCGATTCAAGAATTCGTTTTTTCCGCGAACGATACGCGAAAGTAATCGACTAGGTAAATAGAGTCTTGGTGCATGCACCCCCTGCCACACGCCGAAAGGTGGCTAGCAGGGTATACACATAGACATAGACATGACTTATACTACGGCGTTTTTAAAGCTCTCTTAAGCGGGATCTGAAAGAAAATCTTGCGACCGTTGGTGAAACCGATAATGAAACGGACTTTTCAACATCGCTGCATGGGCCAATTAATTCCTCATTAGCGTCAATGAAAATTCTCGGTCTCGTTGTGATGCACCAATGTTCAATCTATGGAAATATGTTTCGAGCGCAATGGCAGATCACGTTGCCTAGAAACCTCATTCCCTTTCCAAAGGTCTTATTTTGTTATTAGTGGGAGTTTAGAATTCCACCAACCTTCGGGTTAACGACCTTGTATTCATTATTCTTCCATTATTCATTAGTCAATCAATTTTTATAGCACAGATGAGCCATACTAGGACAATGGTAGTTAAACTGACCATTTTCTTCCGAATTTCTTGGTTTCATCCAAAAAATATTTGTCGACAACGCGTACTCAGTGGAATAAATACCGGATTCTTTCGCTCGTACATCCATGCACAAACAAACACATTTATACATATATACAGAAGTGTGTAGGAACGCTATGCTGCGAATGTTTCGTAATTTTGAAAGAAGTTCTGATTCTCTGGAAAAATTACCCTACAGACATTCCCATTCTCAAACATTCCTCTCCGCACATTTTGTACACCTCTTCCGCTTCCAGATCAAAAACTCCTTCCCTAAGGGATTGTATTTCCTCAACATCCCTTTTGCTTTTGCCCTTCCCTCAGTCTTCAACTCCATTTACCGATTCCCTCAACTTCCACACTAAATAAACCAAAGAAGTTCAGTAATCCTTCTTATTGGAATGGACTAATTCGAGATCCGCACCATAGCTAGTAAATCCTGGTTTCTTTATTTTAAATGGATACCGAAAAGAACAGCACGTCAACATATTCAATAAAGTTACTATTCGTTAGGTTATATACGTATAGCTTTCAAAAATTTCCCTGGATGATACTCTTTGTTGTCGCAAGAAGCTTTTCTTACGTCTAACTTTAGCGCGCGGGAAAATTTGAAACCTTTTCATTATTCGCAACAATGCTGGACAACAATGTCTCTCGCTTTTATTTTAGTTTGAAAGTATCTACATCCACATATGCACCCTTTCAGCTTCCTTTAGGCCCGTGGCAAGGTGTGCATGCACTATGATTACACTTCTCCAATCGATTACTTTCACGTATCCTTCGCGGAAAAGTCTTGAACCAACTAGTTCTATTTCACTGATTTTTCTCTTAGTTTCAGAGTTGGCTATGTAACAAGGAGGACGCATAATATCGGCCATAACTTCCTAAAATGGACCTCCTGAAATTATTAAGTAAATCAAGCCTTCTTTAAATTTTCTATCTTAATACCTCCAATTCCCACTGTCTTTCCCTTGTCGGAGTTCCAAAGAAGTTGAAACGAAAGGGGCTCGTGAGAAGTTCAGCGAGGTAGTGTAAGCCAAATGGAGTGAAAGAAAGAGGAGAGAAAGAAAGAGGAGAGAAAGAAAGAGGAGAGAAAGAAAGAGGAGAGAAAGAAAGAGGAGAGAAAGAATGAAGAGTGAAAGAAAGAGGAGTGGAGGAAAGAGGAGTGGAGGAAAGAGGAGTCGATGGCGGAGAGAAAGCGAAAGGAAAAGAGATAAACAGAGGAGGCGATTGGAGGGAAATTTGTGTGAATGTGTTTGAACGTTGATATTTTGAATCCATGGGGAAATAAATGAAGTTCACCAAAAAAATTATGCAGATCCAATATTTACATAATTTTGTAGTTAGTTCATTACCTACGCCCAGAATTTAAAATGGTGAGAACCTAGATGTAATTCCGATTTTGAATACTTCGTGCAATTTCGGATGCCTCCAAAGTCAGAGTAAAACACGTTCATCCAAGCGAAGCCCATGTCATTCAGAGGTTCAGATGGCGAGAAATTTACGAGCTCAGCGAACTCTCTCTCAGCTGAGCTCTGCATTCCACATTTTGAACAAAAGCAGGAGCAAATCGCAGTCGGTATGCATTCGCCATGTTCACAGTTTTCACGTTTCCACAGCAACGGAAAACTGCTTGTTTAGGGGATTTAGCGCGTTCCGTGGAAATAAGTGCAGTGACAAGTGCCGAAAGGTTTGAAGCGTCATTTGAAGGGATTTCTCGACTCTAAAGAAGGAAAAGTTGGATTTGTGTGGAGATACGGTGAGAGGTTGGGCTAAATACTCTTAAAATCAGTCTGTTTCTGCCCCATTTCTTTGATTCGCCCACAAAATATACCGTTTTTAAGCAAAAGTATAGTTTGCCTGCGCGCGTCAAATTTAAACAGAGCCTGTCCCACAAAAAGTCAATGAGTACTACAGAGAGATTATGTACATGTATTACTACGAGGGGATTTCTATCTGTAGAGTATTCAGCCCGAAGTACGGTTGGAACCTCATCTCCTCTACCATAAGCTATGAAGAGCTAGAAGAGAGAAAGAGGCTCACTGAGCGAGCTGAAGAACGAAGTAGTTTGCCATTGCTTTACTCGCTGAGCCAGAATGTTACAAGTGGAACAAGTTCACTTAAGTGAAGCACAATGACTCTGCGAGTAACACTTTTCATAACATTAAAAAAGGAGAGACCTTAATCATGGCCATTATTCAGCATCACTCATACCCAATAAGCTTTAATATCATCACAGCCACGAACAAGACTGAGACAAAACTAAATGAAAGATACATTTTTCTCCAACCCATACCAAAGGACGAATGATAAATATTTCATTCATCAAGATATGGTCGCAGGACCAGAGCAGAATTCAAAATGTAATTCACACTAATCTACCAAAAGATGGTAATGTTCCTCAACAATAGCGGGGCCGGTGCTTATGGGAGTGGTTTAGAATTTGTCCTACTCTAACTCGCATGCACGTATGTATATTCTTGTCTATTCCACGACGGCGATAAGAAATGGGTTTACAGTGTACTCCGCGCTACAACTCTCTATTGTTGAGACCCACGGCTACCCACATTTATATTCACATTAGTACCCCGCAAGTCGCCGTGTGGCGTATGGCAGGGGATGTAGAAACACCGAACCTATTAATAAGCTACCTGATTGGTACTCCTAATTCTATCTTAAAAAAGACCAGTAGTAGCTATCTGTTCTCTCTTTAATCTCGCGAAATATCTTTGTCGTCTGGTCTCGGAAATCACGCTCGCTGAGAACGGGAATCAGAATATCGCGTATTTCATCATGTAAATCGGCAATTAAAAACGTCTGGAACAGTTTGTGTCTACATCGGTTCTTCTATCCTTTAGAGATTCTCAGTCGAGGGTTTTGAAATATCTGATGCACTGCTATCAAAACTATAATCTCCCTGAACGAAACGAGTCGCTCTGCGTTCTACGCGCTCTAACTCCAAGATCAGACCCTTCTGGTGTGGATTGCATACTGCGCAACAATACTCAAGTAATGGACGAACGAGCGAGAAATAAGTGTCTCTTTGATGCTCGATAGACTATATCTGAGAACGCGGTTCCATGGCCTCCAAAGTCCTATCAGCTGACCCTAACGCATCCTGAATGTGCATTTTAGCACTTTGAAGGATTCCTGAGAGGAGTCTCCTTGGAAACAGATTTCCAGCATCGTTGCAGATATTCTGCTTTGGCTGTGAATATTAAATTCCTCTTCTCTCAAATATTCCTCTCTTTCGATGATAGTATTGATTTCACATCAAGTATATACAAAAAACTCACTCCGGTGGGAAGTGGATAGCCTGTGCTCAGGAATGGAAACGAGAATTCGTACTCGTGTTGGGGCGGACGGATAGAATGCATTTCTTTCCGCTCAATTTCAATTTCCGCTTCGCTTCAGAAATACTTTAGCTATCGCTTTCCTTTGGACTCTGCCAAATCGATATCCACGATTCCTCCTTTCTACCATTACCCTCATTTTGATTCACATCTTACCATTTCAGCTCCCAAATCCGTGATTTCGAAAGAATCTCTCTTCCCGATATAAAAGATATAATATAT
>KZ309124.1:164006-196303 GCA_000376725.2 Ladona fulva | reverse complement strand
TATATATATATATATATATATATATATATATATATATCCATTTGATATGTCTTTGGTGTGAAATATTTGTTTATATAAATGTACGAGACATACGTCTGCGCTTGTCTCATTGTATTATAAGCCCTGCAAATATGTATTTTCATCCATTGATCTTGATTTTTATGCTTTGATTTTATTGCTGATCTGAAATTAATGAACCGGATAGTAGAGTTGCTAAATGTGCTTAGGCAGCTGAGGTCATTGCATACATAGGCTCCCACCGGGAATCGAACCCGGGCCCGCTTTCACCGAAGTCGAACTAGTCACATACTTGCTTATCCGGAATGAGCTAAGTTCTGCATTTTCTACTCTTTAAATGCACTACCATTTTCTTTGAAATTAATTTGATTTGATTCAATGAAATATTTTCAACACAATTTTTTACGTAATTAGAAGTTCATTACAGAAATATTGTTCTGCTGTGAATAAATACGATGAATGCTATATAAAAATCATCAATTTGTAATAACATTTACTAGAGTACGATAAATTTTAAACATTTCGTTTTTGTGATAGAAGTGTTTATTGATGTTTTCTCAGTTAAAGGGAATTCTGATGATTCTTTCTGACGCAGACCTTATGATTGACCTCAGTAACGATCCTGATTATGATGACGAATTAGATGGGATCGCAGATGACTGGTTCTATGACGTCAACCCATTGGCTAGATGGTGGCCAATCAAAGGGGGGCATTTGATTTACGTGTACATCTTGAAACGCCCATTTTAATATATTCGGGAAATAATGTCGGAAATTACGAATTCTGTAGAAGAGTCTAAATGTGAAATATGACTTCCCCTTGAACTGTTATGAATTAAAACATTCTCACAGTTTTCCCGTCTACCCTCCGAACATTTTTTCGCTCGAAACCACATGCTTCTTAATTAATCGCAAAGATATATTTCATAATTTGCTGTGTTGATGTATCGCAGCCGGATCGTGTATTATTTCTTTTCCTACCTTTATATTTCTTTACTGAAAAATCTTTCCGTCCGGCGCTCATTTTCGTTCTCAAAAGGTTAAATTTTGTGCGCGTGTCAGCTTTTCGATCGCAGTAGTGCTGCGCGACAGTTTTGATCGGATTTATTTTTGCTCCAGAAGCGGTGAAACTATTTTCCAAGAACTTTTTGAAATCCTCTCACCTATGTATTAAACTTATTAACCCTTCGGGGTGAGTAATCTAATAAATGATGCCGGTTAACCATAAAAAATATCGCTATTACCCCGAAAAGTAGCTTAGCAGGGGCTTAAATCGGAAAAAATAACGATAATACTAAAATAGCTTAAGTACGCATTCATAAAAATTACATTTTATATATTATACGATTATTTAAGAATATTTATTTATATCGGATACGAATTATGTATTTACCATTGCGCCCACGAGCATCCATTTCAATTACAGTGAACAGAAATAGTAGACGAACTTTCCCTAACCAAAAAAATCAAATTAGCCGGAACTCGAACCCGGTACCTTGGGGTGGGAAAGCTTGCTCACTAACTCCGCCACCGCTGCCGACAATTATACGCAAAATATGATATTTGAGTATTTTCTTAACTAAACGTAATGCTAGTTATATTAGTTAATGTATGGCCCATGGAGTTTCCATCCTGCGGTCCCCGAACCCCTTGGGGGTACAAATGGCCGGGGGCTCAGTGAACAGTACACGAATCAGGATATTTAAGTATTGCTGTTAAATGCTATTAAAGTAAAATTGCTACAAAAGTATTTTTCCGTACCAACTCTCTAATATTTCCTATTAATGCTGTTCAGCAACATTCGCCGGTGCTGTTGAAGATTGGCACCAAAGGTTACCTCAAAACTAATTTCTTATGGTGACAAATAGGATGGTTTACTTTAAAGACAAAGGGAGTACTGGAACCAGAAAGTTTAGCAGCCGCTGCCGTAGAGGATTGTCTACGTAGCAGAAAATGTCTGAAAGAGTACGAGAATTCATCGAAATCGAATGAAGTCATTCAAATCAGTGGTTTTATAATTTTCATTCTTACCGTCGCCGTCACCATTGGTTAATTGCAATAATTGTCGAATATAATAATCTTTTGCTGATTAATTTTAACTAACGTCTACTTTTCTGCCCTTCCTTCCCAAATTTGCAAGACTGTATATAATTCGTGTTTTTGAAGATCTTTTCAACATGTTGATGACGATAATGCGTCGAAACTGGTCATCATAAGAATAAAATCCGAAGAAAATGTAATGCTGGACGAAATTTCTTTTTCGATTGATATTAAATCGAGGTTTCACGAAATGAAGATGTAAGATTAAATAATAAAGGTTAGTTTTTTAGCTAACGAATGAAATTCGAAACACTCAAGCGGAAGTTCGCTCCCCTCCAAAAGGTATACAACGTGGTTTGTGTACCGGAGCAAGTTTCTCGATGAAAATAAATAATCCGACGGCGGTTATTTTCAGAAAATGAAATATTAGACGCCGCAAGCTTCCGGGAGGTGACCTGCTTCACGTATTTTTAGCCGATTCGGGAAATATAATGCAGCGTCTGCGATCTCTTCAATGGAAGTTCCGTCTTTTATTTAAGATCGTTTACTCATTTGCGCGGAAAATATATGCTGTTAAAAGTATTTGGAGATGTTTATAAGATTTCAATATTTGTTCTTTATCACTTAAGCAAAATTTCATAGTAACCGCAATGATCACAATCAAGAGTTAACTATTCTAAGATTAGTGAGCCCGTTACGCCATCCTATCACCGACTAATCTCTTTTTTCTTCGTATAATTCCTCTTTTTTCTGCCTGTAATGAGGGTTATGTGTAAGAAGAGACTAACAAGTCTCAATCTCGCCCTTTAATATAGATTTTCATCCCATTCTCTCTCTGCACTGCTGGGACATTCATGAGTACGTAGTGGGTGTTCATGGGTAGTAATTACTCCCAGAGAGATTAATTTCGGATGATTTACCTTCTTCATTGATTTTTTTACTTGCTGATGCAATAGACCATTTACCATGCACAGTTATAGTGGCCATTCATTTATTGGGATTATAAACCGTACACTAAATAATTTATTTTATCATTTGAATGAGATTAACTTCATGAGCTCTCAAATCATTCTCGTGAATATTTTGGAAAAAAAAATTTAGAAAATAATTCTAAATGCGTGGTGAAAATTTTCTTCAGAGTTTCGATAGTAACGCAAGAACGTTTTACCAAAAAGAGGTTTTCATATAATTTTTCCCTTGAAAAAATTATCTGCGTTATGTTTCTGTATGAAAAAGACTGGTATAAGTCCCTATCACTTAACCATTTCCCACCTAAACCTTTATAGAGAAAATTAAGTATTCTAGACCATTGTTATCCATCCTTCATCGTCTTAAGTCCTACTTTCCGTATCATTGAAATAACTAAGTTCCAGCAGTAGTCACAATAAAACGAGTTTATTTCAGGGTTAGATCGAGACTAGTTAGTCTCTTCTAACATTTAACCCTATGTCATAGATTTATAGAAAAAGCTTTTGGGATTAAAACGGGAGAAATAGCAATAAAGAGAAATAAATATTATAGGGGTTTTAAAACCTAAGTCTGCACTTAGAAAAAATTAAAACCCTGAAGGAAAACACCTCAGAGAAGGGGGACAGACAGTAAATTTAAAAATAATACGGGAAAGACAAAGACAGCGTCAACAACACTACAGAAAATAGACAGTATAAATGCACACTTATACCCAAAATACAGTTAAGGACAAATGATGAATTTGAAGTACAAAATAATAACAGTAGAATTTAATAAAAATCAGAACAAAAATAAGAAGGAAATCGAAATGCGTATGAGTTCGTTTTACTGATGAAAGATTTTTTCAATGCTTAGATGAGTAGAGGTGATTCTATTGGAGGATGTATGTACAATTAATCAAATCATTAGAAAAATAAAAAGCAGAACGAATACAATCAATGACATAAACCTGCTCGGGTCAATCAATCAAGGACATAAACCGCACGTTCTCACTAATGGGACGGATGCCACCGGTTGGCAAACACTGTCAAGGTGAGAAATGTGAGGCCGTGTTTTGCTTCGTATGAGACGCTTTCATGGTTAATATGTATTTAGATTTTGGAACCTGAAAATAAAATACCTTTACTAAATTTTTAGGTGAGCTTAATGGGGCAAATCCGTAAAAATGCGCGCAAAAAACGCAGCAACCACATCCGTCGCGCATAACGTGGACTGTGGAGCTGTTGCTTAGAAATATCTGCTGACAAACGCACATTTTAAGTACAAAACTTCTGGAAATAATGCATGAGGAAGTACGGTGGTTTTCCTCGGTGATTGCAATGTGTGGTACAACTCCAATGTGTTCAATAGTTGTTTTATAGCATTCCAATTGCAGTGACCAGGTGAGATTCTTTTACTCATCATCAATCACTCCATATTTGCTTTAAATTTACCTACGTAATGCACTTAAATGAAACGAGATTAAATAAAGAATAAATCTTTCTGATCCCCTTCCCAAAGACTCTTCCTTATCCCCAATAAAAAGATATGCTTTAAGATCTCACAATATCCTATTTCGAACCAAAAGCCCGCTTTATCCAATTTTACACCACTGTGCGTGGGCACATGAATACGGTACTATAGGTACCAATATTCGAATCGGGATTGCTCGAGGGGTCAAAAAAGATCCTGAATTATGAAAGAGACGGAGGAGTATAACAAATGTGAAACAATATGACAAAAGTGCAAAAGAGTTGAAACGGAGATGTGGTCGTCCTTCGGAGGAAACTCGTTCCGCCAACTTGTCCACGAAAACTTCGGAGTCTCCGTCCATTCCTCCTTCTTTTTCATTCCTCCGCCGAAAATAATATTCCGTTTGCAATTGAAAGGAAGGGACCTGCATCGAAATGAGCGAAACTGAAAAGTTGTTTACGTCGCACAGTGGGCTAGAATCGAAAAAAGCTGGCCAAAAATAAGAAAATGGTTTTTTTGAGCGCGGACTTTGAAACTTCGCATAGCTATTCTTAAGTAAATTCTGCATACAACTACCAAATAATACACTTTCATTCTGGTGCATTAAAATTCTACAGGGGGGCAAAGTTGACCAAATTTGACGAAAAAAAGCGGTCTTCGATTTTTCACAAATTTCTTCAACCTCAAGCCAACACTGAACCCAAATGAGCTAATTCATCGAGTAAAACACGATGCTGTATTATAAACCTATTCTTTATCCTTCATGTTACTTGGTTTGAATGATCACAGTAGAATATTTGCATAAGTTATACAACAAAATGGCGAGCCCATATTGTACGGCAAATTTTCACCTAAAGCGAGGAAAATAGTAGTGATGTACCACGATGTACATGGACTAACTTATACCACGATGTTCTTTGAAGCTTCCTGAAGAGGAATCTGAAATAAAATCCTGCGACAATTTGCGACGCCGATTAATATACCGAATTTTCGATGGCGATGCAAGAGCCATATCCGCGCGGCGGAGCGTCACCCTCCATGACGATATCAGATTTGAGAGGATATACGGACGAACACGCTTCATGACTTTCATTTGAAAAGTTTTTGCTGACTTAAGGTGGGTATTATTCTACTTATATGTATAAGCTTCAACAATAGCTATGAACATTATATTGTAGACATCTGGGGCAGGTGCAAAAAATCCTGAGCAAGAGGAACTCAACTTGAAGAGTGACCAATGAGTTACTAAACCAAAACTGAAAGTTATAACAAGTAAGTAAATTTTTAATGGTATATCTGAAGTTTTGTTCTTAATAAAATGTTTTTTATATAAAACTGTCTACTTTTAAAACTCTTGAAGAAATTCAACGGCCTTATAGAAGATAAAGATGCCTGGCTTCCTGTGTTGGGCATTCAAAGCCACTCCATAGAGATGACATTGGAAATGAAACAGTAAACCTGACCATTCCATCTATTGCTATTATCTCTAATGGTAAGTTTGTCATTATTGATGTATCTAAGCTATATCATTATTATTTCCATATCAAATGATGCAGAGGCTGTTAGAATCAGCAGGCAATTTTCGTCTTGCAACAAAGAAAGTTACTTTTTCAGTGTTTGCTATGAATTGGATAAAAAATATCTATGAGCCATTTCAAGCTCACATTTTTTTGAGTTTTGTATTCTATTTATTTTCAGGAACATAGCAAACTTAGTATCAGAATTACTGTTCACTTTTGGTCTTTTGGTGGTCAGCGACCTGATGACTCTATTCAGCTGGTTAGTATACTGTGGTGTGAGCATGCACACGTGTTTGTGTATAAAAAACACATTTCTAGTTTATGTATTAATTATTATTTAAGTATGGATGTATTTTGAAGTTCTGTAATCATTCCTTTACTTCTATTTCCAATTTCAGTTTTTTTCATCTTCAGCAGTGACAGCATCCAGATTTTTTTTATCTATTGCACAATATTTAAGGCCTCAATGAATGAAGCTCCAGTCATCAGGTTATTAGGGCATTTGCAATTTTGGAGATATGCAAATAAGTTTGATTGCTTGTAATTTTTGGAGGAATAAGATCCAGGAATATCAACTGGCATGCTAGCAGACAATCTGGAACTGTGAAAGGATATCTTAACATACTAACTGCCACAGAGATGACATGGGTTAAGGTTAGTGTATCAAAGAAAGTGTTGTAGCTTTCTACAGCTTAACCAAGAATCCTTGCTGAATGTTTTAAACTTAAAAGTAGGGCTGTGAAGCAAAGAATTGTATACTGGTTTGAGGACCAAAACAAACTATTTATGATGGCCAGATACACTTGGTGCTTATGTTTGGATTTCAGTGTGGTTCTGTCACATTTTGATTTGTAATTAAGAATGTTAACATTATTTTGAGCTGTTAACTATCAATTATATTTAGTTATCTTTCTGAGAGACATCACCTCATGATAGAGTGGATTGTGTGCTGCTATAAAGCTAGGCTAGTCAGTCGGTAGAGAAGTTATTGTTTTCTTAACCAGATAAAGAATATGTTTTCAATCTTCAATTAATAATCTTGTAGATCCAGAAGATTATAAAATTTGTGTATGAAACATTGAAAATCTTTGTGAATAAATAAAAAGCAAATGATTCACTTTGTCACTGATAGAGCATATATTTCCAATCATTTACTGGAATTTATCTTTGACAAAAGTAACTGTGTGATTGGATCACTGGAATTTCTGGATAAGTAAATTAAATCTTCCATTGAATATAAAATGTTAATTCCTAGTTTGAAAACTTGAATGATTACAAATGTAGTCCTCTTGTTTGAGCATATTCTATTTGTAATTATTCTTCAGTCAATTGCAATTCTAATCCTACATGCTGTTTTAAAATTGCTGTTGTTTCTATTTGTAATTACTCATTGATTAATCATTATTTGCAATAATCATTAATCAGTTGAAATTGTAACTCTTGATGTGTTGGTGAATTTGTTGTACATTTCTTGTTGTTACTTGAAAATTTATAATAAATATGTAACGTAAGAACAGATTTCGTTTGTGTAATTCATTTTCCCTTGAAGTTCCTCTAGGAATTTTCTTCGATAGCGAAACCGAATAAAAATTTAAAATTTCAGAAAAAAGCGAAAAATTCGAAAATATTAAAATGGCGCCATAGCAGAAAAGCGGCCTAGCAGACGGTCTGGCAGACGTATTTCAACGCCATCTATGAAATGACCTTTGCGAAACACGGTTCCCCTCTCCTCTTATGGACTGTCGCCCCCCTGCTCCAACTTCACCAGTCTCTCATCATATGGATTATATTTCGCTGTTATAATTCGAATTTATCTTTGAAATGTCGCATTGAAATGCGCGGGACCAATTAGAATGATTGAGCGATGTTTCGAAGGGAAATAGCAATGGGGACGTTTTAACTGCTAATGAGCTCTGCGTGCGAGGATTTCTTATTATTTCCAAATTGCGCTGTTGCATTTCCAAAGGAGTCTCGGGAAGAAGATTTCATTTAAAGGAGATGCGATATTCAGAGAAAAGACTTTGCTTTTGGAACGCACAGTATCACGGTTTCGTTTTCCTCCTTTCTGTTATTCCCATTGTTTAATGTTGACACTTTCTTTGGGAATTTGGACGCTTTCCATCGATTTACAACGATTTCGATGGAATCAAGTGATCGCTCACTTAAATAAATAAATGTGTGCATGCATATACTCTATTCTCTTTCGGAAGGAGGATATCCTCGACCACATTTATTCGCTGTCCATACCTTTGTTTTCTTGGATGCATCCTCTGCCTCACCTTCTACCTTTTATTATTTTTGTTTATTATTTCGTATCTAATCCTTTACATTCAACCTGCTTTTCATTGGTCTCCCTCTTCCTTTAGAAACCTTCTCTCCTCTCATCCTCTCCTTATACCACTCTGCTTCTATTCATCTGTACTAAACGAAAGTGGGCTGTACGTTGGCCATTGGTGGAAGCGGTCCCGGGTTCGATTCCCGGTGAAGGCCCATAAGTACGAAATGACCTTAGTTGTCGGAGCACTTTTAATAATACTACTACTGAAAGACCCAAAGCCCTTCTTCTGTGGTAAATAATGCATTTGCTTTCAAACTTGTTGAACTCGTATTGTATTGCTGTTCTTGTTCGAAAATATATACTCGACCGGTGGACGAACCTGTTTCATCTACTTGCCGAGAGTATGCTTCTACATTATGGTGCGACAACTAAGCTTTCTCTACGCCGGAATGACCGGGTTTGACTCTTCATCATCTCAGATTAACTCTCAGTTTCTCGGAAACACTGCCATCAACAGGGACAACTCTTATCCCATGATGTAAGGATAGCATATCAGTAAACTGATAGCAGAAGGGATTTAGTATACCAGTAGCAGAGGGAATTTACTCTATGAATAACAGAGGGAATGTGTTATATGATGAGCAGAAGGAATGTATTAAATGAGAGCATCGCTGATGAAATATGTTAAGCACCTACACCTTTAGTAAAAGGAGTACCGGGTTCGTTTCCTAGTGAGAACCAATTAATGCGTAATCACCTTAGGTGAAGAAGTACTTTTAAAAATACTACTATAATATATTACGGTCTTACGAATTTCCCTCTTCTTTTTTTTCGTCTTCAAACTCGGGAACTAATTAAACAAAATATACAGCTAAAAAAAAGCGGCGAAAAAACCTCCATTCTTGGATTCTTAGAACAGCGATTTTTCTAGAGTTTCCTGAATTTGGCTCGACTCGGCCTCAGCATAATAAACTGCCAAACGGCCTAAAGAGCTCACTGAGTCTCTTTTTTAATAACAGCCGTAATAAATTTTCCATTCTTGTAACGGATACTAATTGATCCTTTTATCGGAAGGTAAATAAGCTGATTGTTTTCTTACGGACACCTGCAAAAGTCAATAAGAATCAGGCTCATAACGTTATTCAACGCATATAAACAATCCCAAAATAACCTCCCTCGGGTTTTCCTTCGTCGCAAATATATTCGCATTTCAGAATTATACATTTAGAGCTCCGAGTGTACAAAGGGAAGATAACGATTTTCCTCGTTAGACATTTCTTTCATGGAACTTTCTTGTCCTACCTCAAAAAAGGTGCGGTAAAAAGAGGTGAGGGAGGCTCGGGGAGAAGAAAGTTTTCGCGCAAATTCATTCGCGGGAGAGCGCGTCTGTCGCAGAGTGGGCGTCCGGAAGAGATTAAAACAATAAATGAGGCCTTAGAAAGAGGGGACGCACTAAAGGGGAAGGAGAGACAGCGGTGGGGCCGGGGAAATTAATGAGTGGAACGCATCGCTCGATGCAGACGGGAATTCTATGCAAATCTATGCGAGGAAAGGGAAAGGAGACAACCCTCGCGCCATACTACTGCGAAGCAACCAATCTCATTTGTTTTTACTTGCATAGGTTTCGAGTTTGTTTCCGATACACATGGTTAAGTCTCAATAGTGGATGTACAAGTCCCCCGCTAAAAAAAGTTAATACCCTCTCGTATATTCTAAGTTTTCAGGTTAGCGGGAAAAATAAGATTCAGGATAAAAATATAGAGCAAAGGGTTCAGTGGTAGATGTAGCAACGCCGCCAGAGGCTGTTACATACCTTTACTATAAGCCCCTAAACCCTCCTTGGAGAAGGCGTCGGAAATACGGCCTAAATTGCACGACGTGCGCTCACTATTCGGGGTACATATAAAAAAGTAATAGGCAGATCTTATAAATAGTAGATAATGCAAATGAGAAACGTATGGTTATAATGGGCTGGAGTGTGGATCTCTTTCACCGCAGCTGGCCTGGCTTCCAGCCCACAGAAATGCAGTCTCCAAAAGCCAATATCTTGGCTGACAGTCAATCCAACAGCACTCCTAGTTGCAATAGCAACATTATAATGTAATATATTACTTTATAATTCATTTACCACAAAGAGGGAAGAAGAAAGCAATTGACATATGATACAGTAAATAGAATCGTAGTTTAATTACACCGTCTCCTCTGCTGTTGAAAACGGATTCAGCCGCACATAATCGACAATCCGCTGATCCTCTGTAGTGACCCTGAGATTGAATATATAAACCGTAAATAAAAAACGCACATAGTGTAATGATATTCGTGGAAGTAAGAAAATATAACTGCTTCATGCACTTCAGATTATCTTAGCGCTTAGGAGGAAACTTAGCGGATCGAAGTTTTACAATGTTGGAATTGCGGTAAATAGACGTATTCCACGGCTTTTATTCTAAGGGTGACAGGTATGGAGACTTAAGAAACCCCGGCTAAATTTGAAGAAGAATATCGGTAGGAGGGCTCCCTGATAGCCAAGTGGGAACGCGTTCGATTTCGGTGAAAGCAATTCTACTACTAATATCGATAGGAAGACTGAGTTTATGAGAGCAGGAAAAGATTGTGTTTTCGCAGTTTCAGGGAGGCTTAACGGTCTCTGGCGGCGTTGCTACATCGACCTCCGAACCCTTTTCTCGGTTTTTGTATCCTTAATCTTAGTCTTTCCGCTAACTGAACACAGCCTGTATTAACTTTTTTTGCGGGGCAGTGTGCAATTCCAGGACCACACACAATCTGTCCGATAGAGTTTATCTGGGTCCTGCTACCATATGCTGATTAGTGGAATATTTTTCATTCGTCTTTTGGTGCAGGACAGAGGAAAATTTATATTTCATTGATTTTTATTTCAGTTTTGTTCATGACTGTGATAATATGAACGCTACAGAGGTATAAGTAATGCTGAATAACGAAGTTGATTAAGGTTTCAAATGCTATGAAAAATGTTACTTGTAGAGTCATTGTGCTTCACTTACGTAGACTTGCTCCGCTCTGTCTCAATCCTTGCTTATGCCAACATGCCTGTCCTTACTCCGATTCTGTCTCAATAAGGAAAGCAATGTCAAACTACCTTACACCTCATTTTGCCACCTCAGATCTAAAGCATTTATTGCTTATGATGGAGGTTCAAGTCAGCCTTCGGGCTGGAGGCTGTACAAAAAGGTTTTATCTTGTACGAAATAATAGGATAATGCTGAATGAGAATACTAAAATAATTACCATCATCTAAATACTTTTTTACTTCGTTTTTGTTTGCATTTTATTTCTATTCATCGTTGTTATTTACTGATTCCTTATTTAGAGTTGGTAATATTCGGAATCATGTCATATACAATCGGCATTGGACTTTCACTAGGCAATTAATCCAAAACGAAACATTTTACGAATAAAACCTCTATTAAGTTTTTTTATTATATCTCTCCTCTAATTGCGTATGAATGTTATTTCCGATTAAAATGCAAAAAAGGAAAAAGATCCGAAAACGAAGTGAAAAATGTGTATCGTAGATACGTATCGG
The DNA here is from genome assembly GCA_000376725.2 of Ladona fulva. Taxonomy (NCBI): domain Eukaryota; kingdom Metazoa; phylum Arthropoda; class Insecta; order Odonata; family Libellulidae; genus Ladona; species Ladona fulva. The sequence continues at coordinate 184,461 of KZ309124.1, read as the reverse complement.
AGACATTTTACCGCCAAGTACATACATAATTTCCTCCTCCGAGTCATTCCTGTGTTCTTGCAAGTTTTGTAAAAGAAATTAATTCCCTCGTCGACAGTTATGTCATTACTTCAGGCGTACCTCAGGGCAGCGTGATTGGACCTCTTCTCTTTCTTATATATATATATCAACGATTTGAGCGACGAAATAAATAGCAATGTGAGGTTATTTGCAGATGATTCGGTAATATATAGAGAAATATCAAACGCGGAGGACCGTGACATCCTATCGAACGATTTATCCAACATTCATAGGTGGTGCGAAAAATGGCAATTAGAACTAAATGTTACTAAATGTTCCGTCGTAAATTTCTTCGAGCGAAAACAAACTAGTCCAAATCACCCGTACCAAATTAATGGAATAAATTTGAATATATTAGAGTCAGTTGAATATCTCGGGATCACTCTTGCGAATAACTTAAACTGGAGCGTTCATATCCGAAAAATCTGCGGTAAAGCAACCAAAAAGCTCGGTTTCATAAAGCGTATTGTAGGTAGATGCGATGAAAAGGTTAGAGAGCGATGCTATTTTACCCTGGTCAGGCCCCATCTTGAATACGCGGCAAGTATATGGGATCCAGCGGATGAAACGCACACCCGCGAAATCGAGAAAGTTCAGCGCAAGGCAATACGATTTGTGAAAAATTGCTACGATAAAAAAGCTAGTGTTACGGAAATGCTTTCGGACGCAGGTTGGGAATCCCTGAAAGATAGGAGATTAGAAGCTAGGCTTCGATTACTCGGTAAATTTCGAGACAGTGCGTTTGTGGAGGACGTTATCAATATTATGCGACCCCCCTGCTACTTTGGCCGATCTGATAATGAGCGCAAGATAAGGGAAATAGATGCTAGGACAAGTCGTTTTAGGGACTCTTTCTTTCCGCGAACGATACGCGATAATAACAAAATAAGGAAATAGCGCGAGCATCCGGTGTTAACACCCCCTGCCACACGCCGAAAGGCGGCTTGTAGGGTATTGATGTAGATGTAGATGTATCTAATATAGCTTGTTGTCAAACCAAGAGCTCACCATTGATAGTCCTTAGCTAATTATCTGGAATCGATTTATTTTGTAGAACTCAGTAACATTAGTAGGAAGCATTTCATTTATTTCTATATCTCGAGTAGGTAAATTGTAACATACAAGACAACACTGCAAATAAAAGTAATGCAGCTTTCAAAGGTGATTAGCATGTTTAAATGAGACTTTTTCCAGGTAATTTAGTGCCTTTTACTCGGGTAAATTACTCTGGAATTGCAAAATTTCAGAGTATTTTCTTCGTGAAAGAATAAGAAGAATACCTTCTAATCAACTCTTTACAAAAGGAATAAAAAACGAAAATGATTTGGTATGACTTGGCATCAAACCGGAGACAGTTTGAAAGATGAGGGTAATCCTCAAGCCATTGAAACGAAGCAAAAGGCTCTGTTTTGGAGTTTCCAGGAAACGATGAACAGTGTTAAACGTGTTACATACGTACAAAGTCGCCATTTTTATGAATGTATTTTATTTTTCTTATATGTAGGTATACATTTTGTCGTGAAACTCGAGAGCTATGCATCACATAGCTAATGATTTCAGCCTTAATTTCCGAATTCGTCTTTTGAACTGGACATCATCAAAGGCGAACGCACTAACCATATAGCTAAATAGAGTCTACAAAGAAGGAATGAGGAAAAGGGTCTCTTTGCATTGAAAGGTGTGCACCAACTAGTCCGAGAAATACATAGGAAAGACGGACATGAAAAAAGTCTGACAAGTGCAGGAATCGATTTTGGAACCTTCCACACATATGGATATATGTGTGGACACATATGGATGGATACTTCAGCTATCGAGCCAGAATATTCTGTTTGCTCTCCTATTTATTACTTAGTAGATGCCGTCTAAACTGACTTCAGGAAAACTTCTTGAGGTAATTTGCAAAATGATATTCACACCTACTTTTTGTATAGGGAATATTAATTACCCATTCCGTCAGTGTCATCAGGTGATTGAAATGAATTCTCAAATGAACTCTAAGGGGGTAGAATTAAATATCTAAATCGGAAATATAAAATGTTGAGTTTCTAAAAGTTGGCTTGTGTAAATCTCTTTAAATGGAGAATTTAATTGTAACCACCTTTTTTTATTTGAAACATAGATTCCATCTCGTTTGCTATTCCCAGCAATACAGAACTAAAATTCATAATAGAAGTAAACATAGTCTTGTTGGCAAATTGGTAAAATACATTAAATGTTGAAATCAGTCATATTTAAGGATTTTGCTTTTGCAATAATTTTCAGAATTACGGAGCACCAGCTAAATCAAAGGAGTACGAAGTTTACCCTCTCCTCTCGCGGTTTCTTTTCATCAGAACAAAATGATTTCAGAGAAATTCGAATTGTGAGCTGAGAATGTAATGAGAAGCGAAAGGCGAATAAAACCTCCCTTTGATGCAAAAGACCTTTTCAATCTCAGCGAAGAACACAACCCACTCCCTCCTCAACATCAGAGTGGCATAATTTCCTCGAGTTTTAATATTTCGGTGAAAGATAGAAGATATTCGTATTACTTCCCTCATTTCTGAGTCGCGCAAGGGTTCTACGAACACTGAGATTCTCTCATTAAAGTTAAGCCGTCTGTAATAGAAAGACATGTATAAGGTGCTTTCAGTTTCAAAGAAATGCTTAAATACACGTACACGTAAGCTTGTCACTTCCTCTTTTAATCATAAAAATCCAGTACACTGTCAAATTCCTCTTCCATACATCCTATTCAAATTCCCATATCAACGCAAAGCACTCCATTCATAAATTTTCAATTTTTAGTCTGCTTGAATTAACTAAAAGAAAAGAGGAACACGGCTGATAATGAATTTCAGGTTTAAAAACAATTTTAAAAATAGGAAACAGTTTCCTATTATGAAGCCCTTGAAAATGGAGACATTGCCTCCAAAATGCTCATAGTAATTTTTCCAGAAACCGGTAATCCAAAATTTCCCGTTTGTCTTTAAACGCGAGTTCTGCCTGCCGACATAGGCCTTACGGAGTGTTTTATAATCTTTAATGGAATTAACTATTCAGCCATAACTGACTTTCTCTTCTTTTTTCACACTTTAAAAAAATCTTCATTTTTATCCTCTATTACAGATTACTGGTCCAAACATGAACATTGATGCAATAAAAGTTTGACAGTACTTGTGTCAAAATTCATCTTTTACAAACGCAGCTGTCATTACTACAAATGAAACGATCACTTTCGAGTTTATGTAGATTCCAATTAGAATACAATACATCAAATAAAAACATTATTTGAGTAATATATTGGAAATTACATTATATCAACGGTAATAGAGGAATATTCTTTGTCACTCTTAATATGTACACAATATTTAAAATAAACTGCCTCTCATGCTACTACTTTTCATATGCTGTCGTAATATGGAGTGAAACCGTTTAGCTAAAGCAGATTACCCGTTCCTTTTTCAGTTTAGATTCGGTGAAAAAACCGGGTCAACCGGTATTCAAACGGTTAATCCAATCATCATAATTTAACACAAATTTATTTCTTCGGCTTCCTAGGGAACGCAAGTTTTTAGGAAACAGTTTGAGAATTGCTGCTTCAGAACCCTCGAAAATAAGTTCTCCGTTTGGAGTCAGCTCTATTTATCGTGAATTTGGCTTTTCCACGTTGAATGAAAGGCCAAACAAGAGGTCCTACAAATCTGCATCGCTCTCAAAGCACATCGGTTCTTTGATAGAATCTCTTGTGCCGGCCCTTTTGAAAACACGGAGGTTCGAATTCGCGGCGTTTAAAAGAGAAAAGGACATCAAAAGCTGGATTTTTTTGCGAAAAGGGAATCCTCCTTCAGATGGGGCTCTTTACAGGCTCCAATGCTGCATCTCTTTTGCGGCACCCTTTCCCTTTATTCCGCTCCTCTTTGGCGGTTTTCCTCTCTCAAATACTCTACGAGTTGCTTGAGAGCTCTTGTCTTCTTTGCAGCGGTCCTTCCAATAAAATATTCGCAAGCTATCGGATGACCAACATAATGCTGCACTAAACGTGGTCATTTGACTTCAATTTGCATTGGAACGCACTTTTGCGTACATTCAACCCTCATTTTTATGCCACCCGGTTAGGTGCCACTCTAAAGACACCTGAACAGATCTCACTCTATTCCATTTATGTAGAATATGTCTATTTTATGCCAATTCGTTTAGTGCCAAAAACAATATCCCTCTTAGCTGTTGAGGCACCTTATAAATGCACTACTATACTAAGAATACCCCCGAAATACATCGCTGGTGGTTTTACCAGCTGACAAAGGCAATGCCACTGTTCTCATGACCAGGGAGGAGTACAAAGAAAAACAATTGCACATCCTGGAGGACCATGCCTACAGACTAATTAGTCGGGACCCCACTGACTCAGTTATTAGGAAAACATCTTCCCGAATCAGAATATCGGGTATTCCCGAAGAATCCATCAGGAAAATGCGTGGATTCCCTCCCAGGCTATATAGACTCCCAAAAATACACAAAGATGGTGTGCCGCTAAGACCCATTGTAAGCGCCATTAACTCCCCAAGCTACAACCTGGCAAAATACCTAGCCTCGTTACTTTCCCCCCTCGTTGGTCACTGTGAACACCCCATTACCAACACAACTGAGTTTGTAAAAAGATTGCCTGAACTCCACCCGAATCTGGACGACATCATGGTCAGCTTTGATATTGTTTCCTTATTCTTTAGGGTTCCCTTAGGGGGCATTCCATGTCAAATGGAACAATTTTAGAGAAGTGCCCCGCTCGACCATCGCCGATTTCAATAATCGCCCAAAAAATTATGGCTCGAAAAAAATTTAAAGTTTGGCATTTTATATCTTTTAAAAAAAACATAAAATAAACACAAAACTTTGTGCCTTATAACTACTGTATACAAAGTGTTGGAATAAAAAGTTTCATTTTCTTAATGCCGTCCGTTAGTTTAAAAATGTAGTGCAAATGTTGTGATTTTCGTTACGACGCCGAAAATAGGGTATATTCAGCTCACAATTACAAAAAAAGACCCTCTCGAAACTTTTCCAAATTATTTTTAAAATAAAGAGCATGCTTTTATTCTGAGGTGATCAGTTACACTCATTTTTCAGTCATTTGTGAAGTTATGTGAAATGGATCTCAATAAGACAAAAGAAAAAAGAATGGATGTGAGGTTTTAATAGAGTATCATAACACTCTTTCCTATTTTTAGGAATTAAATGCCTGCGATGAAAAACCAAGTCTACATTATAACAGCATGCTCTTTATTTTTAAAATAATTTGGAAAAGTTATGAGAGGGTCTTTTTTTGTAAATGTGAGCTGAATATACCCTATTTTCGGCGTCGTAACGAAAATCACAACATTTGCACTACATTTTTAAACTAACGGACGGCATTAAGAAAATGAAACTTTTTATTCCAACACTTTGTATACAGTAGTTATAAGGCACAAAGTTTCGTGTGTATTGTATGTTTATTTCAAAAGATATAAAATGCCAAACTTTAAATTTTTTTCGAGCCATAATTTTTTGGGCCGATTTTGCTTTAAATTTTCTTTGCAGTTTCGCTCATAGAAGATTTCTTATTATTTTGTGTAATAGAGCAATATAGGTTGTATAAGAATACCAAGTTTTGTTTTGCTCAACGGAATACTGCCTGAGATAACGTGTCTCAAAGTTGCTAAAAATCGATGTCTAACTGTAGAGGGCTGCGCTATGGGGTCAAACAAATGACTATATCTCAGCAAATATTACATCGATAGAAGTAAAACTTGGGAAATGTTCATAGAGGATATGAAGTTATGTTCACACAAAATTTCATTAAAATCGGTGATGGTCGAGCGGGTACCGTTGGTCCACTTGACATGGAATGGTCCTTAGAGGACACTCTTGATCTCTTAAAAAAACCAATTTGACGTAAGGATTCTGAACCTGTTTCGACATGCCTTGAAGTCCACATACTTCTTGTATGATGGCAAATTCTATGAACAAAAAGAATGGGATCGCCTCTGTCCCCTGCTATGGCGAATCTCTATATGGAAAACTTTGAGAATAAGACCCTCAGTTCTGCACCTCTGCAGCCGAAAGTGTTTCACCGATATTTTGATGACACATTTGTTATCTGGCCCCATGAACGTCGCTCGCTCGATAATTTCCTCGAGCACTTAAACAACATACACCCCAACATCAAATTCACCATGGAATTAGAAAAGGATGGTTGTCTTCCATTTCTGGATGTCATGGTCCGAAGAAAACCAGACGGAAGTATAGGACACAATGTATATCGCAAACCGACCCACACTGACCTATACCTCAATAATAACAGCCACCACCATCCTTCACATCGTAAGGCGGTGCTGTCAACCTTGGTCCACCGCGCTATAACTATTTTGGACGGAGACCATTTGCAGCAGGAACTATCTCACTTAAAAACCACTTTCCGACAGTCAGATGGGCATCAATACTCCCCTGAATAAGAAAATGAGGCTCTGACTTGGCCCACGAAAGGGCCTTTTCTGGGTGGTCTGGATGCCAAATCTAAACTTGATCTTAAACGTGCTCAATTAATTCAGGTATACCGATTTTGAAGACATGGGTTCTCACTGTTTTGGGGGCCGATTAAATACAGCAAGAAATAAGTGTATCGGAAAAGTCCCACTGACAGTAGAATGTCTGACAGGATCGGGACTCGAACCCGAAACGTTCGCTTAAATTATCAAACATAGAGTTTGGAAGACTTTGTAGGCGAGTTGTTTTTCTGACTGAGTACTATCGTCAACAGCTACGAACTCACAAAGGAAAATGTAATTTGTTATTAGATAACAAACGGAAACAGTTATAAGTAAAAGCATGCAATACCCTTTCTTTAGGATATCGGGTACTATAGTATACCCTTTAAAGGATTCGAATTTTTTTCCGCGGACACTATGTCATAGGAACAGACAAAGAAAAAGATGCATGGAACCCGTGCCACATGTCCAAAAGCGGCACGCTAGATACGGGTCATCCGGAAAGTAGTACCCGTTAGTGCCGCATGAAGTGCTGACGACGCGAGTAGCCGCTGGACAAGGTCAGATAGCTTCAGTGGCTTGTCTGCCTTCTCTGAGCCAAGTTGCGTGACGCTAGCATTGCCTGTGTTGTTTCTGTGATTGTTTACAATGTTTAAAAAAATTGAGAACGCCGCCAGTTGTGAAGTGAGGGCAGTGATTAAATTCCTCAATGCAAGAAACGTTCGCCCATGTGATATTCATCGCCAATTAAAGGAGGTGTATGGAGACAATGTAATGGACGAGTCGTCTGTTCGGCGGTGGTGTCGCAAGTTCAACATGGGGAGGGGGAACACACACGACGATGAGCGTTCGGGGAGACCGTCTGTCATTACAGACCAACTGGTGAGCTCAGTTGACGAATTCGTGAGGAACGATCGGCGCGTCACAATTGATGACATCTGTGAGCATTTTCCCAATGTTTCTCGAACAATTGTTCATGAAATTGTTAAAGACCATCTGCATTATGCAAAAATTTGTGCAAGATGGGTCCCTCGCATGCTTACAGATGAGCACAAAACCAAGCGTATGGCTGCAGCACTGACGTTTTTGGGACGTTATTCTGATGAAGGAGACTCTTTCTTGACTCGCATAATTACTGGTGACGAAACATGGGTTTGTTATGCATCACCTGAGAGTAAACGACAGTCAATGGAGTGGCATCATGCTCATTCACCAAACAAACCAAAAAAATTCAAGACAGTTCTGTCCACCAGGAAACTCATGGCAACCATTTTCTGGGATCGACGAGGTGTATTGCTTATTGATTTTATGGCCCGTGGAGACACTATTAATGCCAATGCGTATTGTGAAACATTAAAGAAATTACGGCGGGCAATACAAAATCGGCGGCGAGGTCTATTGTCTACTGGTGTCATTCTCGTTCATGACAATGCCAGGCCTCATGCAGCTGGGATAACACAAAGACTTTTGCAGCAATTCAAATGGGAAACTTTCGACCATCCACCGTATAGCCCGGACTTGGCCCCTTCAGATTTTCATCTCTTTACAAAGCTTAAAGACTTTTTGGCGGGGAAAAGATTTGACAGCGATGAAGAACTTAAAGAAGGAGTGACCCTGTATCTCAATGAGCTGGCGGCGGAGGACTATGCAGCAGGAATACAGAAACTTGTCACACGTTATGACAAATGCCTTAATTTGCTTGGAGATTATGTTGAGAAGTAGTTTAAAGTATCCTCTTTCAAATAAAATTTTTCATGTTTGTTAATATTTACTTTTGTGTCTTTATTTCACGAACGGGTACTACTTTCCGGATGACCCTCGTATATATGTAGAAGTATATACGTGTGATAAATACATAAATAGATGTGTAAATGTCTGCAGGATACATATGTATCCTTGGAAGTACGTACCTCTCGTATGGAATATGGAATTCTGCCAGCTTAATCGGTTCTCCTCTACTATTCTCGAATAAGTATTATTTTTAAATCTCTTAATTCGTTAATTAGTCAGCTCCTCTTGACTTATATTCTTTATAATCGTATTCCATTTTTATTCCTCAGTTACTAATTTACTGACACTCATTTCCGGGAAAAAGCTTCCGCAATTTCTCTCGCTTATTTCTGCTGGTTTTTCCTTAACTAGGTTCATCGTTATATACACGGGACATTCGGGAAGCTGACAGATTCCAAAGTTAGGTAGTGATTTCGGAGTGAATGTCACGCTTCATTGACGGCCTGCAGAGTGAATACGTGAATGTTAAAGTGAGAATGAAAATTCAAGCAAAAACATTTTCAATCTCCGCCCATACATTTAGCGGAAAAAGGCCTTAACTTCTCGTTGAGTTTCGCTCCTATTGATTTTTTATTCGACAAAAGAGTGATTGAAGTTGTAAAAGTCCTCGAATCCCCCGTCAACGATATTCGTCAAATTTCGGAAGTGCAAAAGTCATCGCCATGAGCTACTCAGATTAAAAACTTCCACAAAATGGCAACTGCGGGTCATTTCTGAAAAAAAGGTTGGAAAACTGTTTCCCTCGGTGCATGATTTCCACGCCCTCTTGTGGAAGCTCTCAGACGACCTAATGACCCCGTGGAGACAATACACCGCGGCTGCCTTGTTAGGCCGACACGAGCACTTTAAAGCACCCTCTTTTTAAAGCTAACTTCTTCTTAGCTCCTAAACCGATCTTTAACTCACCTTCCCTTTGTTTCTTCCTTTTGTTAGACGCAGTGACCAAAACTTTTATTCCTCTAACATTTTTTCACCGGCATTTAGATATATCCTGCTTCCACTCCTTGATGAATGGGGTAAATTTCATTTATCATGTCTTCTTTAATGAACAGAAATGTAAATTTCATTTCATTTTACCTCTCCTTAAACATAATGACTATTATCTTAGTAATTTTATGATTTATTTACTTTTTATATCACAAACGCATCTGATCCAATGTGCATACTATGCACTAAATTTAAATTTTTCTTTTATATTTCCACCGAGTTTGTGAGAAATCTGTGCATATTCTAGTTTAAATCTTATATTATGTATAACTATTTTGTTCCAAATTCTGACAAGGGATAAATAGAAGATGGAACTCTGTAACCCCAATTTTGCCCAATATGAACGTAGTAACGACTTCAACAATTGGTTGTTTTGGGGACAATTTAAGGAAAACCCAAAATTTGACGAAAAACCGATATATTTTATCAAAGTTTTCTCCATTTTGAACCTTAAATTATATTAAAAATGAGAATTCCTATTAATTTTTTTTTGTATCGGTGGTCTTCCAGATTTTGCGCGGATATTATTTCGATAGGGAACAACAAGTAGTACTCGATGGCGTTACTTCAAACAGAGTCAAAGTTACCTCAGGCGTACCCCAGGGCAGCGTGATTGGGCCCCTTCTTTTCTTGATATACATAAACGACTTGAGCCACGAAATCGATAGTAAAGTGAGGATATTCGCGGACGATACAGTTATATATAGGAAAATATCAAGCGTGGAAGACCAGGAATCCCTAGCAAACGACTTAGTTCGTATTCAACGGTGGTGCGAAAAATGGCAACTCGACCTAAACACAAGCAAATGCTCCGTAGTAAATTTTTTCGAAAGAAAACAGTTGCGGCAGAATAAATCGTACAGTATTAGCGGAACAGTAATTAAAGTAGTGGACTCGGTAAAATATCTCGGAATCACTCTTACGAATAACATGAACTGGAGCACGCACATCCGTAACATTTGTGCTAAAGCAACTAGAAAACTCGGTTTCATTAGGCGTATTGTCGGTAAATGTGACGAAAAAGCTAGAGAACGATGTTATTTTGCGTTGGTTAGGCCTCATCTTGAATATGCATCAAGTATATGGGATCCGGCAGACGATACATGCATCCGTGAACTCGAGAAAGTGCAACGGAAAGCGATACGTTTTGTTAAGAAGTGCTACGATAAAAAAGCAAGCGTTACCAAAATGCTGTCAGATGCAGGTTGGGAATCCTTAAAAGATAGGAGACTAGAAGCTAGATTGCGATTGCTTGATAAATTTAGGGAAAGTACATTTGCGGAAGATATAGTAGATATTATGAGACCCCCCTGCTACCTTGGACGATCCGACAATGAGCGCAAAATAAGAGAGATAGATGCTAGGACGAGTCGATTTAAGAATTCATTCTTTCCGCGAACTATACATGATAATAATAGGCTAAAAATATAGTCCGAACGCCGGTGTTTTCACCCCCTGCCACACGCCGTAAGGCGGCTTGCAGGGTATTTATGTAGATGTAGATGTAGAAATTGAGTTTCCCAGGAAAAAAGGCCCGCAAATGAAAAGACAACTCTTCATGTTTATCTCATAGACCCACATATGTTCCGATTATGAAATAACACACTAACTACACGATGGTTATATTTATAACTGAAAGATCACTGGCCTTGGATAATGTTTGACGGGGCTGTTTCAGTTCCGATTTCTGCCGGAATCGCTTTCCTTAACTTTCCCATCCATCTCATCTCCATGATTTCTCCCTCTCTTCCGCCACCCTCTCCGTCCCTGAACGTGCTCCCACTGCAAGCGACCCTTTTATTCCCCCACTTTGCTCTCCCTTTTGTAAACTCATTCCTCTGTTTAAGGGCGACCAACTTATCTCCATGAATACTATTTTTTCTGATATCGATTCCAAAACCAAGCACTGAACCACTTTTCTTAGTTAATTAGTCATAGGGAAGGGCAAAATTCACTTTGATAAATACAGTTATTTATCCTCTATATCAGCCATTTATAATCAAACTTCGCACATGGACCCCAAAGGCTTACACTAACAGAGGTCGGTATCGTTTCGAATGCGTTCCTGGGGCCTCCTGTGAGTGGAAGGCATTTATGAGAAAAGCTTATAGTTGGGAAACTGTTTTCCCCCAATCCATCGGCCCTTATGATCGTCGTGGCTTCAATTTGAGGCCTTCCGCAGACAAGAGTCGTGGTCCTTTTTGGGCCTCAGAGTTGGGGCCGTTTTGAAATTATCCCACCATCTATTTTCTATCAAAAAGGTAACTAATCAACGATCATTCTCATTATGGAAAACAAGTTGTCGGAGGACATGTTCACACACATTTAGTGACATAAGGATGTGTAAGGTTGATCGTGACGTCAAGTGCTGCAAAGTGGAAACTTAGTCCTGCTGGGTATTCGTTTTATATCCTTATGAAAATATGAATGAGTAATGGAAGTACATTAGATTGAGAGACTCATCTCTACTACACTATTCTAGGTTAGTTTTTGAAACATTTTACATCCAACTGCAAGTATTGGGTATTTAGATATATCTTAGGAAGTTAGGAAGGAAGGAAATTCGTGCAATAATATGCTAGAGATCCAAAATGGACTTCAAAAACCTTTTCCTTGTGAATATGCTTGAGACATTAGTCATTTATATCGGTAATGAAACCCGAGTTATTACCTATAAAATGAATAACAAATCATTGCTGTATAGAATTAGTGTTTGCTAGGATAAAAAGGTTCAACGTAGGACAAAAACTCCTTCATCAGAAAATCTCAATATCTTCACAATGACGAGAATTTTAATGATTGCTTCCGAAGCGTTTTCACTTCTAATAGTACATCAGATAACCTACCGAAAGTTGATAGACCAGAAGCGATGTCGAATATCATCTTCAGGGAAGACGGCATAGTTAATCTATTGCGACAGATTAAACCAAATAAAGCTCCTGGTCCTGAAGACATACCAGCTCGGGTATTTAAGGAGGTTGCGGAAAATGTAGCACCTTTTCTTAAAGTAATATTTAGTAAGTCAATGAGTGAAGGTAAGGTCCCAAATGATTGGAAAATTGCGAACGTCACTCCAATATTTAAAAGCTGCGTTAAGGAGGATGCAGCGAATAATCGGCCTATCTCTCTAACATCATTAAGCGGAAAAATAATGGAGCACACAATTGCTAGTTCTATAATGGGCTTTCTCGAAACATCAAATTTCATAGTTAGGAATCAACACGGTTTTCGTAAGACTCGATCTTGTGAGTCTCAACTGGCATTATTAGTACACGATGTCCTAAAATCTGCCGAAAATAAAAGGCAAGTCGACGTGATATTTTTAGATTTTCGTAATCTTCTTCCGTAGAACGTATGTACTGTAAGAAGAGAGTGAAATAAACCTGCGCAAATGAATTAATGAAAGGGGAGGCGTTTGTAAGGCTTCCGGTTGAAGGCCTAACATCGATACAGAAGAATGTGTTGGCTTTAATAAGCCGGAGTACAAAAAGGCGCGACTTTATTTAATGTTTAGACAGCGAGCGTTCGTTGACACCGTCGACCTCGTAATTCGTCGGGTCGACGTCAGTAGCGCCACAATCGATTGTGGAAAGTCAACGACGGAAGTAAAGAATCTCGGATTACACCGATTTCATCTCAATCGATATTCCAATGTTTGAAAAATAGTAAAATCTCCGTCAAACATGCAATATAAGTTGAAATGTAAGTCAATAATAGTTTATATTTTAAGTATCCGTTGTATGGTTTGAAAAAAGTTAAATTCCGAATAAGATAGACGAAGGATATCAAAGACTATGAATGATATAAACGAAATCAAAATTCAAATAATATTCATATTTTTCTATTTTCAGCAAAAATCCAAAGAGCCTATGAATTTATCGTGCAAATTAACATTATATACATTCCTTACGGTCGCCACCACGAAAGACTTGGATTGTAACCTTTTCAAACACAACTTTGTTCTGAAAGACAACTACATTTTCTTTGTATAATATAGATAAAAAATATGGTAAATTTAATGTCGCACTCGGAGACTCTCAATTCTCTTAAAAGTAGTATAGAAAGAGAGTGTTAAGTATTTCCTTAATGCTAAAAATAGAAGGATAAGATATTAGAGGGAATTGTCGAAAGAAGAAAGAGGAGACCCAAGGAAAAGTGTTTTTAGGTACTTGGCACGATTAGGCGTGCACCTAGGAAAATTCACAAGGAGAAACGGACATTAAAAAAGTCTGACGGAACCGGAACTCGAACCGGGTATTCGGAGACCAGGGTTCGAGTCCCGGTTCCGTCAGACTTTTTTCATGTCCGTTTCTCCTTCGGAAGAAAGAGGAGGTTGAATTATGAGAGGTTGGTGATTGTAAGTTATGAAACTAATACATGCATAAGTGTTCCACCTTTCGGTAGGTTTATATGCCTTATTATTCCCTATTCAAGGCCATTTCATACATTTCTTGGTAATTACCACACACTTATCTAACATCTTTGGCCTTTGTCCTCCCCTCAGTCTTTTCCCAAGCATTCTAGCCTCAAATATATTCTCAAATATGTACATTATTTAAATTTTTCTCCCCTCAATATTTGACCGATCCTATTTCTCTATCGATGCTTAATTACTTCAATTAAAACCCTCTCATCCCAGAATATATCTAATACCCTTGCGTTTATTTTTCCATGAACACTCATACTTTTTCCATTCTACGCCACCCACACATCTCAAAAGCCTCTAATCTTTAGATGCCCTCCTTTCTTAAGGACTTAGTTTTACACCCATACAGCAAAAAACTCCACACCAAGGATTTTACTAATCTTTTCCTGATTCCTTTATCTAGACCTCTAGTCTTCAGTTCCTTTCCCTTCACCAAAGGAAGATAAATCAACTATCTAAGTATAGAGCGATCGGGTGGTGATACAATGGGAGTTGAAAAGAATCAGTCTGTGGATTGTTTCTCTTGATGATCATTGAAACTTGAGAAAGAATGTAAACCAAGCTCCACACGCCCGGGCCAAGCAGCTCGTGTTCGTTACAACCGAATTCTCAACTTGTCCCACCTTTCGTGTCCTTAAAACAGCGAACAACCCTACCAATGTACAATGAGTTCTTCTACCGATAGATGTTATTTACTTCACGAAATCTTTGTTTGTAGAATAGCAATGAAATTATCGACAAATTATCTACAATTGCGCTAAATGCTAGAAAAACCGAAAGCGTCACGAGTAACTGAAAACGACTGCAACCTGCTTCAAAGTCCCACCAAAGCCGACCCACGAGTAGGACGCCGTACACCTGTTGGGAAACAGTGCGCTTGTTAGAAGCAAATTTTGTTCAAATAAAGGCCTAGTGGTCTCAAGGGTCGGACCCATATCTTTTATTTTAGAGAGAGGAACATACCCTGAATGTTTCGTGTGAATCCGAATAACACAAAGGTGATGATCTCTCTTGTAAGAGTTGTAAACCATTTTTCTCCCAATCTCCCACATTTTCAGTTGAGCAAAAACAGTGAAACTTGTCTATAGTGGAACCTGTATATAGTGCAAATTTGCACATTACGGAACAATTTCTCGGTCCCGATCTGCGGTATAGGAATCCCTATCCACACGGAAGCGTGTTCATAGCGTACAATTTTTCTGGCACCATGAAATTCTGCTATAGCCAAGTTCATTTTATTGCAAGTTTGCTGTTAGACGTTTATTGGTCGCGTATTAAATACTCTGTGAAAAATTACAATGTTTCATTGTCCCTCATGATGTCTTTCCACCAAGCCTCACCTTCCAACATCGATTTCAAATGAGTCATAATCACACCATATTCGGAGTGGAGATAGAAGACCTTTCCACTTCCTCATTTGAGTTCGACGTATTTGGAGAGACCGTCTTTCAACTGTCGATGAATGAGATTATCGCTCACTCGACGCAGCGCTCTATCGATTAGCGTTTTTGATGAACCCAATTGACGGTAGACGACCAAGAGTGAGCGATAAAAGGCGTAAATCTCTCGCATCGGTAACTTTCGATGCTTTAGAATTTATCGTCTTTTCAAACCACACTCTCATTACACGCACGTGGTCGTGCGTATAAACGCCGTCTCGCATTTGATTTCCACATTTCCCGCGAGGCGGTGTTCTTCGGATTAGCGAGGATTACATGCGATTGACTTGGTTTAATCTCTCTCTTTTGGGAGAGACGACTGGAGGAGTGATGTGCGGGGGCGAAAATCAAAGAGAACGCAAAAAAGTGTTGTTTTTTGTGAGCGAAAGAGAGAGGTCGTGCTAAATAGCCGCCTTTGAACGATCATTTTTTGCCTCTGGAGAGGACGACGGAATCCAAGAAAAAAATGTGCGAATATAATGGATTTTTTTCTTCCCAAATTTCGTTGGCGCACGTCTGCCATATTGCTCTCCATTCAAAACGCCGACCAAGATTTGCGTTGAATCTCGATTTTTTTATGTTCGCCCACTCTCTCGCTCAACTACAAGAACGATTTAAATGCTGCTTTCGTTGGTGCATTACGAATCGCATTTGTTTAGTTATTTTATTATGTGCTTCGAATTTATATCATTAATGTAATTAACTGTAAACCCAAAGAAAGCAAAACTTTTTTGTATTTCCCACCTTTAATATAAATGCCTCGTCTTCTAGTAACTTCTATTGTATCTTGCTATTTTAAAATTCAACATTGATAATCAGTACATTTGTAAGAAATGGTATGTTTTGTAAAAGATTTCTCAAACTTTCTCATGTTCCCTCTGATATTTCAACCAATATACGGTTTACTTTCTGGAATTAATCTACACCTACATTTACATTAAAAACCTGTAATCAGTGTTTCGGCGTGTAGCAAGTGGTGTAAATACCAAACGTACCTCTTATATACCTCTTTAATTTATTGTTATAGCGTATCGTTCGCGGAAAAAATGAGTCTTTAAAATTACTTGTCCTCGCATCTATTTCTCTTAGTTTACTGTCATTATCGGACCGGTAGCAGAAGTCGTATAATACAGATGATGCCTTCCGCAAATGTACTTTTTCTGTATCTATCAAGCAATCACAGCATAGCTTCTAATCTCGTTTGTTTCGGGGTTCGAATCCTGGTTAGGACATGGTTGTTTGTGTTCGTGACTTGAGAAATTGTAAGAGTGGTCTCTCAATACTGAAGTTACCATAATTAAGTCATTATTACAATTAACATCTTCGAAGCAATTCTTGCCTTCATGGTGACATAAACTCCGACAAATTTATTCTACTTAAGTTTCGCTGTTGGTATAGAAAAGAACACGGAAGTAATTAATCCTTTCTCTTAAGATTTCTATAAGACCAAAGAAACAACAACAGGAACAACTTTTCACAAGGAAACTAATTCTTATTTTTATATAAAAAGTGAAAAGTTGTTCCTGTTGTTGTTTCTTTCGTCATGGAGTACCACAAAGTTACTAGCCAATCCGTCGATTTTTTTCTATAAGACCGTTTTGATTTGTTCCTAACGCCGAGATATGTCGGTGAGCGCATTTCTTCTAAACGTATGGTGGTACTCATTAGAAAAAGATCAAAACTTTGATGAACTATCTCGATAAATTGAGGCGTTTTAGAAATTGTCCGTTACCATGCGATGCATTACCTGCGGACAAGTTCTGTATTCGTGCGATGGAAGTCGTCCAAAGCCGCTCGATTTGTCAGGAGTGGCTGCGATAAATCTATTAACGTCTCCGAGATACATTTTTGCCTTTGACGAGAGTTGTTTGGGGAGAGAGGATGGAACCTTAGGTGAAATTAACGCAATCGATACAAAGTTAATACGTTCTCGGAAGACTTAGACACACTACGTCCACTATAACACATAGGGCTAATATGGTATGCGAAAATACATTCAAATAACAGTAACTTTTTCAGGCATTACTTGATGAAAAGCATGTTTACTACAAGCAACTACTACTTTACTATTACCCAGAATGTAATGACAAGTCACGACCGCTATCAAAACATTTGTAAATCATCAAGTGAATTTCGTTCAGGAATCAAGCAGTTACCAATTCAGCTATTATTAACGATATCTCGCTATCTTTCTAGACAATGGTAAAGTTGCTTATAAACCTCTGCGTCCGTTACTCAATTTCTATTTTCCCCATTACGCTTTTCTGTCTGAAGAAGAGGTTTGAAGCTGACACCCGCGGACTTGCTTCCCCTTTCACAGACGTCGGCGAATTATTCCAAAGGAAAACAATGGCGAAGCGGTTGGCGCCACGAGCTTCTTCTGTTTCTTCCCTCGCACCTGCTCCGAAAATACTCGAGAAAAAAAAAAGAAAAATAGTTCCCAAATTCCATCCCAATTAAGAAGTAGTCTGTGCCGGAGAGACAAATAAATATATTTATCCCTCCGTCGCTTTTAATCCTGTTCTTTGCTCGAAATGCCGTTTGTGATTCAACGTACGAGTTAATAATTCAGTACCTATTGCTATGTACTTTGCAAACACACCGATTATAGTTTGCCCAAGGGTTAATAGCATCCGTAGACAGTTTTGGCGCCCCTTAGAAATCTGTTTACGAAACGGCTTCATGACAAAACTTTTACTTAACCATACATTAAATACGCAGCACGATCCAGGTTTGATCATTCCTTAATCTACCTCCTTCCACACTGCTAATTTTCCTCCCCCCTTGTTCAAACTCCCCCTTTCTTACCCTCTCTTGCTTTTCTCCAATGACGTGTACCTTCTTCCTGTTCTTAATATACGGTGGAAAAAACTATTATTGAATTTTATTTCTTCGATTACCTGTTATGGATTTCCACATAGTAAAGCCTTCAACAATTGATTATAGCTTGTTTTGTTCTTGTACTTGTCACATTATCACATCAAATTGTCGTTTGTCTGCTCTATGTGATAAACAAAGAAATAGCAACGGTTACGCTTCTACTCTGCATTAATCCTTCTTCTCACTTAGAAAAGATCTGACCTTAACAAGTATAAAGTACAGATCTAATTCGAAATTATTTCCGAGAGCATGAATTACGGATGGAGAATATTAAGGCATAAAAAGTTATTCGCTCCGTTACCCCTTTTTATTTCTTTTGTCTTATTTTTGGGGAAAATGACAAATACACTCACTCCTGGAGAGGAGAGCCGCGCCTCGAGCGATTCTCTTTCAAATTTCAGAAAAGGTGACGCTTGAGGAATTAAGTACTTGAACGCAAAAAAGTAAAGAAGAAAGAGAATGTATATAAATTGTAACATTCTAAATACATACAGATACGAGTACAAACATGTATACAGGTCGTATATGCTATACCTTTCCGTAGTAAGAACGTAATATTTTGTAAAATCATCTTTTTCGATGGACGTTGATCAAGTAAACACTATCAGAGAGTATTTCTTTGGGTAAGACGGCTAAACCAGCCGTCTCATCTACTCTTCGAAATGTCCATGAAAACAAATGCTAGTTCACTTTAAATTACGAATAACAGAGTATTATTAGGTTGAATGTTTCTTTCTTCCCTTCCCTTTCAGGCTAAGTAAGTAGCTTTCATTTACATTACTCCTCAATACTTTCCTATGTTGGTTTAATCTTTCATCTGTGGCACATCTTAGCATAAGTTTTCTTTTATCATAAAGATACGTAGCTCTCTTGACCTCTAAAGACAAAACAAGGAAGCGTTGAGTATGGGGGACAATCATTGCAACCTAAAATTGATAAATATATTCATATACATTAATAAGGTTTATAAAATGTAAATGATTCGAGCCAGAGAAAAAGCTAGAAAGAGTGACGATTTACGATTTGTGAATTTTTGGATCTTTAATTTTTCTTGTTATTTTCCGGTTGCTACAACGCCCTCCAGTCATGGAGTTACAGACTGAAGGTTCACAAATAACTATAATAGTAGCAGTAAATATTACTGTTTTCACAGCTAAGGTTATGTCACACGTGAGCCCCCCTAAGGGAAACGAACCCTGGACCACTTTAGTCGCAGAATGAGTGCTGTATGCACTCGCCTTATGAGATTCGTTGGATGTACACTCGGAGTGCTCATAGATCGTTTTGTAAACAAGCAAGATGGCGGAAAACCTGGAGAGAAAATGCCGTCTGAGGATTTAATTATCAAATTTAAAGATTAAAGCGCAGTTTTTCTTAGAAATTGGCATGGTTATTCTAATTAGACTGGCGTGTTTTCGTTAAGGTACTAATTCTAGGGTGCTGAACCGTTAATATTATTATTTGGTTTCGTGATATATTTTATGCTAAGGAAATGCCTTTTTCAACTAATCTAAAACTGCTTCAGATGTAAATACTCCTAAATTATCATCGAAATTGGTAAGAATAGGTTACGAAAGCGAAGAACGTTTTTGATGACGATTTTGATGTAATTATTCATTATTCCATGGAAAACGCGTACCTTAACATACACAGATTTTACATCAGGGACTTAAGTAATCCCATGAATTATTATTCCTCTAAGAAGTCCTTCTAGCATTACAGGAATAATGAGGAAATTATTAGAGATGGGTTATTTCCGATGATAAATGGTAGTGTTTAATAATCGTTCGTGGACACCCGGTGCCACCACTACTAAATCTACTCGTATCATGAAAAAAATTGCTATTTAAGTTTTCCATTACGGAAATTAAGTGCAAATTTTCAGATAAAGAATTGATAAAGAAAAAGTTTGTCGTAGCTAGGAATCGAACCACGGTCATCCACTTTCCGTTAGAGAGAAAAAATAGAATCTTGCTCATTTCTTCATCTAAAATGAAGCATGTGAATCATGCGCTCTACATCTCTTATCTACAAATTTTCACATCTTAATTCTATTCGGTTATTTTACGACTATATACGGCCCTGTACAAAAAGAGGTTCACTACATCCAAGTCTGCAGAGGCGCAAATATCGATTCTGACCATTACCTAACACGAATCAAAATTAAATCCACCCCGAGGAGAATCCATCAGAAGAAAACATACATACAGAAATTCGATACGAATAAGATTAAAGAATCCAACATCAAAGAAGAGTGGGAGAAAGAACAGGCAAACACATGGGAAAAATTCCATACAAAAATCACACAAAAAGCACAGGAACTAATCCCACTGAAAAAGAACTCAAAACACCCTTGGTGGGACTCG
>KZ309124.1:138832-155444 GCA_000376725.2 Ladona fulva | reverse complement strand
GGCCATGTTGCAAGGAGAAACGACAACCGATGGACATCAGCAGTTCTGAACTGGATACCAAGAGACGTGAAGAGACCAAGAAGAAGACCAAGGGACCGATGGAACAGAGACATCATTCAGTATTTAGGGGTAACATGGCAACGAGAAGCTCAGAATAGAGAGAATTGGAAAGCGCTTGGAGAGGCCTACATCCGACGTCGGATTGAAAATGGCTGATGATGATGATATATACACGAGGGAAAGCAGCTTGCATACTGCAAGCTTAACATAAGATAGATTACCTAAAGCATAATGCACCACCTCCAATACTCCGCCTGCTATTCACGGACTGTCATCCACCAACTATAATGCCCTAAACGAATTATTCAAAATAAGTCCATAAGAATTGTCCTAGCTTTGAACCTGGGCACATAACACAAATATCTTTACGGCAAACGATAGAAATCCATATCTTCTATCGATGTTGCGAATTTCAAACTTCTACCTGANATTTTTCAGAAAACTGGCAAGAATGTAAAGTAAATTTTTTTCTTTGCATAGCGAAAATTATATGGTTTTCTAATGTACAAAACATTTTGCAGATTGAAAATTGGATGAACCGTTCACCGTTGAGTTTTATTGTAAATTTTACCCTAGTGGTGCTGCCATCTGTTGAAATTAAATCGTAACTTTTGCCGGTGACACCGACGAACACCTTATCTTCGCTTCCTTAAAATAAATGTGCGTACCAAGACGCCCTTGCTCCCGAATATATCGTTTATTACGTGAATTAAATGGAAAATTTTCTGCTTACATTCACTCAGTCATGAAATTCGTTTTTCTCTCGTACCATTTCGAACTATTTTACTGTAAACGAGAGCCGTTAAATAACAAACAGATAGCTTAACATTCAGTAACATGGTTTCTTGTGCTTCATAAAATGGTGCTTTCGGGACTCTGATGGAATGAGTTTACCATGGCATCGACCTTCTTTAGCTAGATTGTGATTTACTTACACCTTGTCATCCTTTGAAGAAATAAAACTAGTGAATAATTGCTATTCATTGAAAAAGAAAATTTACAAATTATCATTTCCTAAGGATTTATTTTCCTGTGTCAATGATTTTCAACGAAATTGGGTCATCATTCGGTCAAACAACTCATTAAAACACGACTTTTATGTAAAAGGGAAGAGTAGGAAAGTAAAAAAGCTGCGAAAAACGCATCGTTATTATGTTTCATTTTTATGAAAGAATGAAGGAGACAATTGTCCCGAGAACGACAGACTTTTCATCCTAGCCGTTTTCCTATTTATTCGTTTATCTCAAAACTGGCCGAAAAAGGTGTCCGGCAATTTGTTACTTAAAATGAGCAATGTCCATCCTAGAGCGCCAAATATATAACGAATCTAAAGATCAGCAAACATGCTCAAATACTGCATAATCGGTTTACCCACCAGTTTCCTCCAACAGCGTCTACATCGCAGCAAACTTGAAAGTTATTCGGAAAAATCCGAGAATATTCTTTTCTGTGAAAATTGGCCAAGTTTGACACCCTGTATCTTTTTGACGCGTAAAAAGAACGAAGAATAAAAGACAGAACAACAAAATTCAATATTTTCTGAATATCTATGCGAAGTTTCTCATGGTTTTGATGAGTATTTTAGTTATTTATTCAGAATTCAAAAAATGCATAGCAGAAATTTGAAAATTAAAAAAACTTGACGATAATTGAGTGATAGGAAAGATTCAGTCCGTCGTACATTTTATGTATTAGCTAGTTTATCCGAAATCTATTCACAGGAAACATCAAAATATTAATCAAACCTTAGAGAACTTTGGGATAACCTTTAGAAAGAAAGAAAAAAAAGGAGACACGGCTGTTAGAATAATAAATTAAATCGACTCCTTAAGCCGTTAGATGTAAGATAATAAAAATAAAACTTATCTTTGGTGTTGCCTTTGGTATGGTCCAATTGGTATGGTCCAGTAACGTTGTAGGGAAGCACACACGTATTAATGTACTATTATACGTGTGTGCTTCCCTACAACGTTACTGGACCATACCAATTGGACCATACCAAAGACAACACCAAAGATAAGTTTTATTATCTTACATCTAACGGCTTAAGGAGTCAATTTAATTTGAATATGATAACTTTTGGGACACGGATTGCTTAGCAGAATTGTGATGAGCGAGGAACTTTTGGTATCGTGAGTCTTTCATTTATAGTACAAACTTCAGTAACTTTTTTAAAGTAATCATTTAGCCATTCCATTTATTTTGCAACCTTTAAATTCCATGACGCATGGTATTAAAAACAGAATTGATACATAATATGTGCGATTATTATCATCATCATTGGTTTTGTGCCAAGTGGCAGGTCCTTGGCGTAATTGGTTTTAATATAATTTTCTTCCCAAGGCTTTAGCTTTAAACAATGCATATCCTTCTCTTCCTTTTACATCATCTAAAAGCTTTCTTCTCCTTCTCCCTCTCTTCATCTTTCCTTCCACCGCTCCCTCCACTGCCATTTTTAAAAGTCCTTCATGTCTTAGGAAGTGTCCTACCCAGTTTTTCTGCCGTTTCATAATAATACCCATTAATATTCTATCTTCTCCCACGCGCTGAAGGACCTCCTCATTTCTTACTCTATCATTCCAGATTATACCTTCCATTTTTCTCCATGTCCATATTTCAAACGCCTCTATTCTCTTCCTGTCCGCTTTCCTAATTGTCCACGTTTCAGATCCATACAAAAACACATTCCAAACATAGCATTTCATCAACCTCTTTCTTAATTTCATGTCCAGCTTGCTTGTCAATAACCTTTTCATCTTGATGAATGCAGTCTTTGCCATTCCTATTCTTTCTTTAATTTCTTTTAAGCATTTCCAGCCACTTTCCACTACACAACCAAGATACTTGAATCTCTCCACCTGTTCTATGTCCTCTTCGTCCAAAACCAATCCTATTCTTTCTTCACATCCTATTTTCATGGTCTTTGTTTTTCCCTTGTTTATCTTCATTCCATATCTTTCACATCCTACATTAATTCTGTCCATTATCCTTTTCAATGTTTCAGGATCCTCGGCGATCACTACCATATCGTCTGCGAACTTGATACATTTTATCCTTTTGCCCCCAACTTTTGCTCCTGCATTTTCCTCTACTTCCAAACTTTCCTCGATCATTTCTTCTAAATACATGTTAAACAACGTTGGCGACATACAGCATCCCTGTCTAACTCCTCTCCCCACTTCGCACCATTCACTTAAACCTCTGTCAAATCTCACCGCCACTCGTTGGTTCTTGTACAGTCTTTCAATCAGTCTCCTCTCTCTCCATTCTACTCCCTTTCTTTTCATTACTTCCATTAGTTTCCTCCAATTAACCCTATCAAACGCTTTTTCAAGGTCTACAAAGCATAAACATAACCCTTTTTCTCTTTCCAAATATCTTTCTCCAATTATTCTTAAAAGTCCTATTGCGTCTCTTGTCCCCTTTCCTTTTCTGAAACCGAATTGTTCCTCTCCTATACCTTCCTCCATCTTGCTTGCCATCCTTTTATTCAATATCCTTAACTTTATTTTGGCAGCATGTGATATTATACTTATTGTCCGATGTTCTTTACATTTTGTAGTACCCTTTTTCTTGGGTATTGGCACCATGACAGTCTTCAGGAAGTCTTCCGGCCACTCTCCGGAGAGTGGCGATTATTATAGAAATTTATTTATAAAAATTATTTTGGGCTTAATTTATATTGTCTCATCATGTTGTGGGCCTCAGTGGTAAGTACATAACAGGCGTGCTTAACAGCGGTGTCGATCACGCATAGAGATATGAAAAAGAAACGGACGCACAAGATGACATAACGAGACGCCGTGCGGAAAATAACAAGCGCGACACTCATTTGTTATTTTTTGTTCCGTCCCACGGACATCTCTTGGATTCTTTCCAAAGGCAAAAGTGTATGCGGAACGAAGTCCAGCGGCACAAGTTTATGAGCGTCAAATCAAGAATGCATGAGTAAAGGGTTTCACATCGGTCCGATGCCAGATTATTTCTTCTTCGCCGCATCGGCCCTCGTAAACGAATCATTAATTTCCCTTTCCATTCGCTAGCAACAAACTCGGTGTTTCGACACTCAACTTTAGCGATTTCGATGTCTACTTGAATGATTTAATGTCGTAGTCAAGTGAAGAACTCTGTGTTTGTATCCCCCCGTCAAATGGTTGGTTTATTGGTACATTCATACCGTTCATATAGTTTCAGGAGGCACTTAGCAGTTAAACGATATACTCCCAAAACCTCAATGCGCATGCGCTACATGTAACTGTGCCACGATCTGATTCGCATACACTCGCGATTTTGCCGATAAGAAGAGAGTCTACGGTGTACGCTAATCTCCCTAATTTCGCAAGAAGGTTTAGTAAATTTCACTTTTTCCACTGTAAACAAAATACGATGCTATAAGTTCCTATCTTTATCATCTGGTAAGGGTTAAATTTGGATTAGGCAGCGTAAAGCAGCAGAAAAGAGAAGGTAAAGGGGGGAGGTTAGAGAAGAAAGGGGTTGGAGTAAACCAGGGAATCAGGTAGCAGAAAGTGTACAAAGTAATTGGTGCAAAAGAGACAAAGCGTACTTGAAGTGAAGGTTTTCTTAACTATTTCTAGTTGTTCTAAAGTACTGTTTTCTCAACATCTCGCGATCTTAGTTGCTTTAAATGCTTCTTGTAATCAGTCTACGTTTTAACACCTGAAATTAAATTGAGGAATTTTTTAAACAGTAAACTCATCGGAATCGTATCATGCAAATCGTGCTTAGAGTCTCTTATTTTGCATACCTTAATAATTATAGTTATATTTTGCAATGTCTTTTTCGACACAAGGTCTTCGTTTGTACGGGTAATGTACTCATAATTTACAATTATCATCGTGAATATATTTATTCTTCTGGTCAGTAACTTTCCATAAGAAATGCATTGAAGCCATTTCAGAAAACTAACTTATGGCATTTCATTATTATATAGAAATGTTAAACTTTAAGGATTCATTAGGAAGTCAATAACATATTATATATCAAACATTTTTCGCAAAGGTATTCATGGCATTGGAAGCATATTTCATATTCGTAGCATTGGAAGTTGATCAGTCTGAAGCCATGTAGAAAATCACCTTCAGTGAAGACGGTATCATTAAACTTTTGCGGTGGATTAAACCTAAAAAAGCTCCTGAAACGTCCTGAAGACACACTAGCTCGGGTATTCAAGGAAGTAGCGGAAAGCGTAGCCCCCTTTCTGAAAGTAATATTCGAAAAGTCTATGAACGAAGGATAAGTTCCGAAAGATTGGAAAATTGCGAATAGTACTCCAATGTTTAAAAGCGGCTTAAAAGAGGATCCAGCGAATTATAGGCCTATATCTTTAACATCATTGAGCGGCAAAATAATGGAACATATAATAGTTAGTTCCTTAATGGGCTTCCTCGACACGTCAGAATTCATCGTGAGTGACCAATACGGTTTTCGTAAGACAGGATCCGGCGAGTCTCAGCTAGCGTTGTTAGTTCACGATATCTTGAAATCTGCCGAAAATAAACGGCAAGTCGACGCGATATTTTTAGATTTTGGGAAAGCATTTGATAAGGTTCCACATAATAAATTATTATACAAATTAAAAGTTGCGGGTATCAATGGGGAAGTAATAAACTGGATTAAGGACTTTCTCTCCCACAGAGAACAACGAGTAGTATTAGATGGTGTAAGTTCCAACTCGGTTAAAGTGACCTCGGGACTTAGCACCTTAGCAATAACATTAATAGTAAAGTTAGGATATTTGCGGACGACACGGTGATTTATAGGAAAATAGGAAGCTCACGGGATAGATTAACCCTATCGTGTGATTTAGATAAATGTATGAAATGGTGCGATGACTGGCAATTAGAGCTCAATATAGATAAATGTTCAGTAATCAATTTCTTCCAAAGTCCCAAGGAAGAATGGACTTGAAAAAAGTCTGACGGGGCCGGGAATCGAACCCGGGTCTCCGAATTGCCGGTCGGGTGCTCTGTCCGTTGAGCTATCCCGGCAGAACGTTTCTCCAATCCATTCGGGATACTTTGTGGGCAAGGACTTGAAGCACCGGCGCCACAAAGTGATGGAAAGAAAAACCCCCTTCATGTTGGGAACAAAGGAAAAATAATGCCAATGATTATTCGTACAGTCTCTGAGGGAAAACTTTATCAACAGTAGAAACGGTGAAATACCTCGGAGTAACCCTCGTTAATAACTTAACCTGGGGGACCCACATCCGTAATATATGAGGTCGAGCGTTAAGAAACTTGGATTCGTGAAGAGAATTGTCGGTAGAAACGAAGAAAAAGTCCGTGAGCGATGTCACGTTGCGTTGGTCAGGCCTCACCTGGAATATACGTGTAGTGTATGGGACACTGCAGAAAAATGTTGTATTCAGGAATTAGAAAAGCGATACGAAAGGCGATACGTTTTGTAAAGAATTGTTACGACAAGTCAGTGAGTGTTACGCAAATGCTTCAGGACGCGGGATGGGAATCTTTAGTAGATAGAAAGCTTAAACAAAGGATAAATCTACATAATAAATATAGGGAAAGCACGTTCACAGATGATGTAGCTGACATAATGCGTCCACCATGTTATATAGGCCGTTCTGATACTGCGAAGAAAATCAGAAAAATAGATGCTGGAACAAGTCGTTTCAAAAATTCATTTTTCTTGGAACGATACGCGAAAGCAATCGATTAGTGAAGTAGAGTCATGGTGCTCTCACCCCTTGCCACACACCGAAAGGCGGCTTGCAGGGTACTTACTATGTATGATCGTATGTATATGTAGATGGTTCGAATCCAGAAGGTTCGAAATCTTTTCACAAGAAATGCGTGTAAAAGTGCCTTTTGGTTTGTTCTTTAACCGAAGTTTTTTTATTTTCCATACGCAATGTACCACCTTTTAACGCATACTTCCCAATTTTTTCCTTTGCCTGAAGTTTACTGGTCGAATGTTGCCTTGTATTTTATTTACCGTGGGAGAAGAGGCAGATACTGTAATGGTGTTGGTCAAATTGACGGCGTCATGTACGTGTTATTACAATGCGAGGTCCCCGTTGAGGAACCCACGAAACATAGCAGTGGAAAGAAACCTTCCCTTTTAGGGTAAAACGCAAGGAAAAGGATTAAAGTGAGTTTGCATATAAAGGTGTGAACGTAAAAAAATCCCAAGGAAAATGAAACATGTCTGACCGATGCACGACTGGACAATGCCCCATAGTCGGACTAAACCAATTTGTCCTTCACAACAAAGTCTCCCAAAACGGCAGGACAGAAAGTTCTGGCTCGATAGCTTAATTGACTAAAGCATCCGCCCAGAGGTTCGAATCCATGTTTTGTCAGACATTTTCATGGTATTTTTCCTATGTGCACACCTTTACATGCAAACACACCATAACCCTTTTCTTTGAGTACAACGGCGGTGAGTTGTTAAGGGTAAAGGGATAGATTCAGAACCCTCATGGAATGAATATTTTTTGTTAAAAAACCCTACGATAGTTAGGTAAGCGTTACTAAAATGCTCTAAGACGCAGTTTGGGAATCCTCGAAAGAAAGGATATAAAAATAAGGGCTGCGATTGCTTGATAAATTAATAGAAAGTACATTTGCGGAAGATATAATCGATATTATGCGACCCCCTTCTGCTTCTTCGGCCGATCCGACAGTGAGCGTAAAATAAGAGAAACAGATGCGAGGACAAGTGTTAGGGACTCATTCTTTCCGCGAACGATACGCGATAGCAATAAGCTAAAGACGTAACTCGAAAGCTTGGTGTTCACAACCCCTGCCACATGCCGATATTTATGTAGATGTATGTTGTAGACGTATGTTTTCGATGGTCATTGTTTTCCATAGCTGTTCTCCAATGTACATACGTTAACTGTAGACCCACAATGAGTGCTGTGCATCGCTGCTTTATCCCTCATCTGCTCGAATGGATTTCTCTTTAGTTCGATTCAAAAGAATAAATGCCACAAAACGGTGGATAATTGTTTAGAATAGTCCATTCAGTGATTGCACGAAACCAAATCGAGATACATTTATCGTGGCTATTCCGATATTCCATCTCCCTGAGAGCTTTTCCGTTGGATATCAATTTCATTGAATGGAAGAGACCAAATCAAATAAAGGCGCGAGTGTTGAAAGGAGGAAAATCAATGAGAATCAAAGAAAATAAAATTCGGGCGGAGAATTATATTAGAAGTGGGAAAGAGAGGGAATAATATCGTCTGGTTCCTGTCTGATACGCCATCTTTCCGAAAAGACAAAGGACTTTCACATCCGTACTTAAATTATACTTCGATTTCAATGTGATTGTTGAGCTACAACTTTCTATCGAATTTGAATTCAAATTCTTTTTAATATGCATCATGATAAAATCGACGTGATACATATACTCATTTTTATTTGCATAATATATGTACATATTATGTATTACGAATCATAGTCGGGGATGGGATGAAAATATAACACATTAGCAGCTTAAGATGGATGATGTAGCATAACCATGGGCATACGTATGCCAGATTAAATGTTTTATAAATATAAACAGCTTTACTTCCCACATAATATAAACTATTAGGTCTTAGAGAAATATGTTTTATCCTAAAGGAAACATTTCACCCAATTTAGCTTGGATTCGGGCGTACCGCTTAACTTTACGTACGAATCAAAGCAGCAATAACGAGAAAATTACTCTTCCGTGGGATACGATTTTACCATTATAAGGGCACTTGAGGATTGATTCAGGTGCGAAAGTTCAAGGATTGTTTTGTGTGTCATCAAAATTAAGCAATCCGCGTTATTCTATTGTTTGCCAGCGTGAAATGTTTCGAAACGAAAACTCACGCACTTCAGTGTTTAATTCCATCTCAGCTTTTGAAGGCTTTAAATCTTTTTGTAATAAAAAAATTGAATGATTTCCTAACATTTCATATTATTTTATCATTTTTCAACTGAAAAAGGAGCACTCGGTTATATACGTTTCTATAAATTGGATAAACGCATATGACGAACACCCACCCTATCCTGGAAAACTCGGTTAGCCAGGACTCGAACGTGGGACCTCAGAGTTAGAAAGCAATTACCATTCCACCACAGAAGTTGGCAAGTTAAATATAAAATTGTGTGAGAAAAATTTGAATAATTCTAAGGATGGTGGAGAAAGAGGAAGGTGGAGTATATTGATTGTAGTGTAATGGTAGTAGTGTCTGTGGTGCAGAAGATTTTGTTACCTTTAACACTAGGAGGACGGGAGTTTCGCCCTACCTAGAAGGACGGGAAGGGGTCATTTGACCCCTAGAATTCTTAATTCCTTTTTAAATACTTATTTGCCTTTCATAAACGAAATTTTTTTCAGTTCTTAAAGAAAGGACCTTTAGCTAAACAATTATGAGGTTTATTACTTTTTCGTTTGTTTAAATTTTTATTTATTGAGCAAAACGCGGACTGATGTCCTAAATTTACAGTATCATATTCTAGAAAAATTTTCGTGGTAAAACTACACCTATGAACCTCATACTTTAGAAATGTGTAGTAGAAGGTCCGATGTATTGATAAAAGTCAGTAATGTTTTAATTAAAAATGCTATTGCATCTGAGGACAAACATAGAAAAGCACTAGTTCACTCTCAGAAACCAACCTCATACAAAAACGAGTGCGGAAAAACTTTTCGAATCCTGCAATGAAAATTTCTAATATCCGGCTTTTGGCCACGCTAAATGTATGACATTTGTTCATTTATAAAATCCATTTCTTAGCAGGGTTACCAACTTATTAATGTTGATAATTATAAAATTTCTTACAATTATTTTCTCAGATAAATCTCGAGCTGATATCTCGAACATAGTTGCGATTATCTTTATTCAACAATTATAAATTCATTACAAGGGTACCAACTTCATAATCCAGGGCTGCCAACCTTCGGAACGTATCTCTAATTAGGGTGTCATGTCCTTGCTCTATTCATAAATAAAGAGATTTCCTGAGCACAGATTTTCTTTGTATAAATTGTCGAAACTCTTTGGCATTCAATATATATATATTCAATATATAATATATTTGTTGTTACTTTGATTGCCATCCCCTCAAGGACGAAGGAGATTTAAATCACTCTTATTCTACGGTCGGAGGATATTTAAATGGACAAGGACATTATCAGGTGCTGCGAAGTAAGAATTTAATATTTAGCATTCATTCATAAATCCGAATCACTTCAAAATTTAAATATGTTTTACTTAAGGATTAGTTATACCTCGTTATTCTTTTGTACATCTACATTACGTAATTTGCTATGCAAAACCTTATGATTGTAAACATTATAATTGATCATAAGATTCATTTGAGAATAAGAATTTGAGCATTGCAAATGCTCAAAATTGTACGAGTACGTATTTGTTTTTTTTTCAGAAATCCACTTTCAGAATTTCAGAATCCACAAACTTTTACTTTTATGCCATTTTCGAACGAACTATTGTGTCTACGAGCATCATTTTTTATTTAAATGAAAGCCTAATAAATATGCTACAAATTCATTTCTAATAAATTTCCTCGTTCCATGAATATTTATCAAGTTATTTGGCAAGATACACGACTAAAACGAAATTGTTTCATTTTTTTGTAAGAAATGGCCAATATTTGAAGAGCCATATCTCGGAAAGTTCTGAACGTATGGAGTTGAGTTTGGACTTAAAATGTAGGAAATTTTGTGTAAATTAATACACAATTGATTTACGTTTTCTGTAGGACGCAAACTTTAGGAGATATTGAGCAGAAACAGAAAAAACATTTGTTTTTTTTTTGGAATAGCGCAGCTCGCACGGGTCTTTCGATCTTGCGAAGTTGGTATGTTAGTACCCACATAGGTCCTAACAACATATTAAAAAATCAGAACTACATGACCTTTTGCAAGTTCAGATGTATAAATTGACTGGACGGAAAACGGATTAACCAGCATTCTAGGTTTGATAGGGGTGTTTGAAACCTACTCTAATTCTTTAACAGCCGAGTTCCAATTTCTTTCCTCGCATCATCATCTGACAACTTTTGCCTTTGTCTTCCCTTCTGTCTATTCCTTGCACCCTATCTTCAAATACCTCCTTGTATCAACCTTTTCCATAGCAACGCTTTCTTTATTCAATTAAACCCTTTCTTCTCCCTCTTTATACAGCATTTCGACGTTTGTTTTTCTATCAATCCGACAGCCTTTCTAGAAATATTCTACAGAGTGGTTTTTACTTTACGATTAAATATGTTCAAAAATAAAGAGCAAGAATCGTTTAAAAGAAGCTACTATGTATAACGCGAAGTTTAAATAAAGGCTAATTAATTATAATTTGTCTTCCAAAAAAATTGTTCGAATATATAAAATCCGAAATCACCATGAACAATATTTGTCAGAGTAGCCCATGTCTTTGGAAATATAAAATCGGATCGACCTCCAATATTCCACAATCGTCACTTTCAATCACTCATTCGTGCATTGTTTTCCATCGCAACTTTCAGAATTGTAACAGTGATTCGTGAAATTCGGGTTACGACATTAAGAGAACTCCAAAATTAACAACATTTCGGATCAGATACCTAATATCAGATTCATTGGAAGGGGTATTTTCCGCGCAAAACCGAAAATCTCAACATTTATTTAATGCTCACAGCAGGTTTTGATTTGATTTGAGGTCTAAAACAAAACTGCGATGTATTAAATTCGTTCCATTTTATTCCCTTCGTTTTGGAACAATAATTAATCATATCGGGAAGAGTAAGTCAGGCAGGATTTCAGAATTTTCATACAACTTATCGTCGAAAGCCAGGTAAAAATAAATCTATTATAACTGATGAAGGTATTCCGACCGTTTTATCTTAAACTGTTGAAATTCAGGTATTCTTATTTTGCGTGATAATCCTCTTCCCATTTCGAAGTAATTGCCATATAATAAAAATAGGAGGGCCGGTCAAAATGTGACATTTTTTTCTCAAAAACTGTATACTTTACAAAATTAAAATATATACATATGAAAGAATGATGTTTTATCTACTCGACCTTTTCTTCCACATAATCTCCCTCAAGTTCTATTGCCTTCCTCCAGCGATTCACTTGGGCATGTATGCCCTGTCCTGGTTATGGACCCAGGTTTTCACTGTCAACCACCTTCCGATTCTCTTACCCTCCATAGCCAGCCACCAATTGTACTCATATGGACTGCAGATGTTCCATAGACTTTGCACAAATATTTGTGAATATTCCCTACCGTTCCTTTCTCCACGCACAAAAATTCTATGGAAACACTCTGTCTGTAACGTGTATGAGGGTCCACTTTGAAAGCTTCCTCCAGCTACGCTATCTGCAGGAGAAAGCTGAAACTATGCAGATACACGCGCGAAACCTCAAAGAATTGAACCTAAATTTAGAATTACTATTACTAATTAGCATTGTTTACGGCTGGGAAAAAAGTGGATCATTACTTTTTGACCAACCCTCCTATTTCGTAAAGGAACTTCAAAGAAATTACCATTCCATGTAAATTTCCAGAAACAATAACAACTTGGCAATACCGGATTTGGTGACAGCAAGGAATATCAAATCAGATATCAGAAAAAAGATTTTCGAAATGCTTTACTGTACTAAACATGAGCTTTGAGGAAAAGAGAAGAAAAGTTCGGAACGTGGCGACGAATGGAGAATATTGTACGGAAAGATAAAATTAGGAATGCAGAAGTGCTGAAGATGATTGTGGAAGTATTCTGAAAAAAATTAAGAAGAGGAAGGCGAAACGGACTGGAGATATTGTAAGGAAGAACAGCGTAAAAATTCATTAATAGAAGGAAAGAGAGGAAGGGGCTCTGAATGCTGACGGATATGAAAGAAGGAAGGAATTATGAAGATTTGAAGAGGTCACGGGTAAAAACGCTTGGAGGCAACATTACCGTTCACCCTCCGAACCCTAAGGACAAAATCATAAAGGAAGAAGTAAAACACGCTAAATGAGTTTCTACAATAGTCTGATAGTGACCCCTACTACCGTTTGGAAATTAAACATTTATTTTTATTTGTTTTCTGGCTTCAAATACTCGAAGAAAATGTTCAGATATTCGTTCCGTTCTAAATAGAAAATATCGAATGGGAAACAATTAAGTAATTTTCATCCGTAGTAAGAAACAGTGCATTTTATCGTCCTCCGGTTAAGGGGAGGGTGCAGGTCTTACAGCGTTGCTACATTTCTTGAAAAACTATTTTCTCGAGTATCCTTAATTTTATGTCACCCGCATTGATTAGCTCTTTTTGCCCCAAACTATATCAAATCAATTTTTTTCTCAAATTGTAAAAAATTACAAATACGATAGTTATCGTAGTTGATGCAAGTCGTAGTTGATGGAGCAATAATTCTCTTGGCCGAGACTTTGCCAAACAGTGCTGATTTTGGAATACGCGTGATTATTTTAATGGTTCAAAAGCAGAATTTTTGGATATTTTTAGACAAGAATAAATCCAATAACTATAAAGTCAGTTATATTCTTCATTTTTAACGATGCTACTGCAAATTTAGGGAAATAAAGAATCGAAATCGAAGGGGTTAAGGAAAGGCGATCGTAGTAAGGAAAAAAAGGAATAATAGTGCGACGTATTCAAGTTTGAATGGTTTCCCGCTTACTTTGGCTTTTAAGATACGCTTATTTCATAAAATATGTATGAGCTGAGAGCTTAACCCTTTGAATTTTCTTGCGAAATTTCTCGAAAGCAGCCATCGGTAACGGTAGATGCGCTAAGAAGGATTGATCTACAAGCTCTTTACTTAGCGACTCTCTCTGCAAAGTTTACAAGAAATGCTCTCTTCAAACTTTGTAAGAAAAGCAAACATTAACCCCGTTAAAGTAACCAATTAACCTCCGTTTTAAATCGATGACGAGAAATGCCCGGATGAATTCATATTCATCGATCGGTTAATATTTGCGGATTAAGTTTTACAGTTTGCTAAAATAGACAGATATGAATTCGGGCGACATAATCATCATTAATTCTCTTGTGCGAAAGCTGATCTATTTATTTATCTATGGTTACCCTGAGACGTATATGAACAAACAGAAGGTACATTAAATGGACCTTTAATTAATTTAAACTTGCGCAGCTTCAGAAATCAGAAAAACGGAATATACCACATCAACATACGGTCTTAGAATCGTAAATGTGCTCAAATGTGATTAAACAACTTCCGAACGAAGTATTTGATTCAGCTCGGTTGGGCTCTTAATTTATCTGAGGTTCAGAGCCACCTGCGAACAATCCCTAAGACCGATTTCCACGGAAGAGCGATACGAAAGTTGAAAAGAGTTCATTTTTTTTAGACGTATGTCAGTTGCCGGTGAAATCGATTGGTGACTTCGGCACTTTTGCGATTTCATTCCTCGGCAGTATGACCAACATTTGAAATAAGGAAAATTCTAAATTTCTGTTTGAATTAATTTTCCTCCTCAATTGCTCCACCGAATCAACTGTAGAGGGCTATCCATAGTCTCTTCTTAATCTATGTTAGCAGAAGTGTGCGTTTATTCTCAACGGAAAGAAGACTAACAAGGAGAGGCCACGAAATATGCTCCGCCGATTTGAACGAAATATTTTTTTGTGATAGAGGAGATGAAATGTAGCAAAAGTGTAACGGGGTTCTTGCAAATGGGCCTTAGTTTTTTTTTAATACATTATTTTTTTTCGTAATTTTACGCAATTGTACCGAAACCAAGCGTGGGACAATTACTTTGTTATCTAATTTCTTACGAAATCTTTAATAGTACTTACCAGCTTGTAAGCTCGTGTGATTTTAAGTTTTGTGAGGAATCATTTTGAGTAGTGTTATATATTTAACCAGCAATGGATAATGTTGGTTCTTGTAGTGTGAGCCATTTTTCCAAGGATGAAAAATCTTCAGCGACTGTTAAGGATTTTTCGAAGGAGGATGCAACCGGTGCAGTAAAAATTTTGCACACAAACACACACAACCATTCCCTAATCGGAATAATCCGGTTTGCCGGGATTCGAACCCGGGACCTTAGTATTGGAATCCTACACCAGCCATTATTCGGAGGAATCACTTCGTCACCGCGGCTGGATAAATGTAAATAATAGTATAAGCGAGCTCAATAACAGTGTTATTTCAATCCTTATGGCGAAGGATTTTTATTTTTTTCGGTTCTTCTTATTGCTGCCTAAGCGATAACCACCAATCACTCTTTTTAACTCGATTTTCCGACCAATATGGCAATTTACGCACATCTTTTAAAGGTGTTGGTATTGTCACGTATTCTCTTAATTTTTTTGAAGTAATTGAAACTTCACGTATTCCTAGAGAATCATATTTTCAATTAAAAATTTACAAAAAAATTAACTTAATTCAAATTATAGGAATCACCGGACTGTATGGCACTATTTAGAAAAAAATGTTTAGTTTCAGAGTTTGGAGGCGTACCAAGCATACTGTACCATGTCTTTGAAGCGAGGTGAAGACAGCTGATTGTGTATGAGGGAGTTTATTTTTATTTCGTCCTCCCTGGAGCTTATTTCTCGTTTCTCCTGCATGAGATAAGTACTGTTTTGAAGCCTCGCGATGAACTGTTTCACTTGGCGATAAAAATATACGTCGCATGGCTGGCACAATGTTGTGCATTTTGCTGGAATTATCTTTAGCTTACAAGTTGGGATATTGTCTTCATCAAGAAATAGTTCGTCGTAAATTGACGGATATGTTTGGCCGCTCCATGAATCAAATATCAGCAAAAATTGATTGGATGAGACGTATGGCTTCACTACATTTTCCAAAAACACTTTATAAATATCTGTTGATAATTTCCCTGACTTTGAGCAAGTTACAAAAACGTTTTTAAATGTTTTCACTAACCGATCCACATTTCTTCGAACATTAGGACCCAAACTACCGTCAACTTCCTGCAAACATAGAAACACTTGTGGTAGTAATTTTCCTGATGCGATGATAGCACACTGTGCGGTGTATGAATGTGTTACTTTGTTCCTATCTCGTACTCTTAAGGCCACAGATTAAGTAATATAGAATATTTATTGAAGTAACTATGAACTTCAAGATAAAAATGTATTTCACAGCATTCATTATATGAAAAAAATACAGACATAAGCACCTCTAAAGCTTACCCTGCAAGAATTTTACTGTACCATTTGCATTCGCCTTCGAAAAATCCTTAATACTCACTGAAGAATATTCTTCCTTGGATAAACGGCTCGCACTAGAAGAAGCATTATCCATTGCTGGCGAAATAAATTACAGAAGTCAAAATGATTCTTTGCGACACTTAAAAGCACATGAGCGTTCATGCTGGTGAGTACTAATAAATATTTCTTTATAAGTTTTCCGTATGATATTCCTCCGTGAACTTACTAGTTAGAAAATCGAAGTAAGCTTCCCAAGCTTGTTACCGCAACAATAGAGCGCGTGGCAACTGAGCGCGTGACAATTGGTTCATTGTAATTCAATTAGAAATTGAATGCAAAGATAATCTGGGTTAAAAATTAGAGTTTCTACAATATACTA
>KZ309124.1:108101-126956 GCA_000376725.2 Ladona fulva | reverse complement strand
TACGAAGTTCTTAATTTACACTTTCTAACAATATCATAGATAATTCATACCATTTTTTAATTTAAATAATGTTAATTTACAAAAATTTTAATACTTTGTGAATTAAGTAATTAAGTTTTCTTATCCAGTGAAAAAATTTAGAAGTAGTTTCATTTTAAATTGCTCATTAACATTTCAAATATTCCCCATTGCCAAAGCGACATTTCTGATTTACACAGTTCCTGATTATAGTATTTGAACATTTATGGCAACACCACGATAATTTATCATACAAATCACCATGATATCTTAATAAGGATACATTATTGACAATAAGTTAATAGACTGATAAAGTATTTAATTATTTGAATTATATTCTGAAGTAATCTTAATTTCAAAGTGTGACATACGATCGCTGGTTTTAGCTAATGATTATTCAATGTTGAAATATTGATTTGAGGGATTTCGTATTATTCTTTCGTAAATTCGACAAAATCTTCTTTAAGGCTGATTTTCAAAAATGTTTCAATTAATTTAACGTTGTTAATACATAACGTTGTTTAAAAATTACAAAACGTTGAAAAACGTTCCACTTCGTAGGGAATTAGCAAAAATCACTGTTGTCGATGTTTCGCACATACATACTGATTACTTTTACATCTAAAGTTCATTTAAGAACAGGAAATTTAATTAAAAATATTTACGATGCTATACATAACGTTTTTTCCAATAATTCTTAATTTCTCCATTTTAACTTTCGGAGAACAATATTGAAGGTAATGAATACCATTATATATGTTAAGCAATATCAGTTCACCTAAATTTCGATATCTAACGTTTAATGCGTTTTGATTCAACGAAAACATTTATAAGTAGCTTTGATTTTAAGTAGTTAATTATACTTACATAAATTTACATTCCGGTTTGTTATGAGCATTCCAAATATAGCCCAGAACCAAAGCGACATTCCTTATTTATACAGTTCTTGATTTTAACTTTACAACATCTAAGCCACTGCAAATCATCTTTTATTCAAGAAAAGTTAATTTGAATCTTAGATTATTAAAGTATATAATTTTTGACCAACACTGTGAAGTACTTTTGATTTGTTATCTTCACATTTACTTACGCTCTCACGATTCAACTAATAATTCTTCAATGTTGAAATACAGATATGAGGAATGACATATTATTCTAAAGTATTTTCCAAATTAATGCGGAAGAATGTTTAACTCAATGAGAATAACTGAACCTCATTTTAATCGCATAAAAGTGTTACTTTTATATTCTCAACACAACAGGAAAACGCAAGTTCAAAGGAAATTATTTGTAAATATTTACGTTGCTATAGATAACGTTTGGTTGCTACAGACGCTTAAAGATATTAAATAGAAAACAACGTCATTCCCTCACCCCTTCTTTCTAAAGCATGTTTATTCATCCGAGGCAAAAATAACGGTTGCCGTAGCGAGTGCAGAAAAATCAGAAAATTTCCATTAAATTTCGAAAGAAAAGCAAAATTATTTTAAAACTGGACCTTAAAACGTTTAAACACGGCAAGCATAAGATTGGTTGCACATTTAACCTTCGAATGAACAAAGTTTGATAAAGATCCGTTTAAATTTAGGTATTTTAATTAATGAAGAAAGAAAGCCTTGCACATTCGAAAATGAAAAATCGCATGTAATCTTACGGAAATACATTTTTAGCTCCGGGGTTCGACTTCGGGTCTTTCCGGGGATGAAATGAAGGATGCTGGCATTTCCAGTAATTAAAAATCCAACGAAGTTTAACGTGTGTCTCTAAATCTTAAAATTTATGAGATACGGAGATGTACGGACGGACGGACACTTGGGAAATTATATATAATATGATATCATGGTCCTACGAAATTGAGACAAGTGTCACAAGAAAGAAAAATGATCATATAATATAATTTTAGTCGAGAATCATTCATGTAATTTCGAAATTGTGAGAACTTTGATAAAATACACGGCAAATACGTAAATTTTTTGGAAATAAACAACCCATCCCTTTGACGACTAAGGCAATTGTTGAACAATGATTTCATGAATTATCCCACATAAGGGCACGGGGATAGCCAGTTTTTTTTCTATAAGAAATGAATGTAAAGTAGGCTCTCATGACTTGAACAAAGCAGATCACTCATAATAATAAATATGCGATCCGGCTTAGATCAATGAAAATCATAATCAATCTTATGCTTAAACATGTTTTCATCAAAAAATATCTAATATGATAAATAAAAACAACCTTAAATTTCCGTTTCTTTCTAAACAATTCGTAATATATAATATTAGTATGTAGTATAAGTTTGGCATAACTTCAGATTATTCATAGTGGTCTATTTCGAGCAATTTGTGATTCGAAGAATTGAATTTCGAAGATATTATTTGCTCCCGCATTAAATGTTTCTGAAATAATGCGAATTTTACAGAAGGCCTAAAGTAGGCGAAATCTAAGCTTCGATCTTTATCCTTCGAAAGATTCCCTTCCAATGAATATAAGTATCGCAGAAATCCTTGAGTTTTTAATGGCCAAATTTCATCTAAAATTAAAACATAACGCTCATACACGAGACAAAAATGTGGCGCCATAATATTTTCTCTTATTTAAAACTTTTTCGAATGAGTGTAATAGAACCGCTTTTTTACATGAGATAAATTTCGACTTACCTTGAGCCTGAGAAAACGATTTAGAAATTCTAATATTTCCGCTGCTCCATTTCACTTGAGGGGTTTTGCGCCAGAACTTTCATAAATCATCTCCATCTTCTGTTAGCCTGCGGAAGCTCCAGAAGAGCTGTATCTCTTCCAAGATAAGAAATTCTTTTCCCTTCCTTCCTCATTCACCTAAATTTCTTCGTCCGACAGCCTATTTTCTCTCTCCCTATCAGCTTATACATGTTACATCAACTTGTTATTCTCCAAACCCCATTCTATCCGCTTTATCCTTTTTTTTCGTTCCACAGAGTTCCCTCCATGAAACTTTCTTTTTCTCATTCACGGCCTTTCCGTATTCCTTTCCTTATAATCTTTACCTTAACCTTTATTCCCTATCGGAAGGAGCGCGTTACTTGCTTATTTTGTTCACTTACATTCCCAATCATCCTCCTCTTTAGATGTATTATCATACGTTTCCCTTCGTCCCAATCTCCATGAAGGATCATTTATTTCTACTAATTCACCACTTTCGCCATTCCACCCATCCTTACTTCGTATCCTTTTATTCTTCCCAACTACGTTTCCTTCCTTTTCTTTAAATTCGATATGTTGTGGCTTCGCGTCGAGGAAAGCCATATCACAGAAAAGAAATACTTTGTACTTTTTCCACAAGTTTTGTTACTTTCGATCGGTTTCGCTTACGGACTAAATAATTCGCATTCGTTCTTTATCTATTCACCACTACCTTCGTTTCTCCTTAATTTACTCCACTCCATTCTCACAGGACCCATCATCTCTTCGCTGAAAAAATGACAAGCTTCCTGTCATTTGGTATTTTATTTACTTACTAGTAAACGCCCCCGTCAAGCATGACAGAACATAATTTAGTTTAAAAATATATCTATTATCGTATATATCTGGTCCTCCTAAGCGCAAAACAATTCTGCCGTACGATCATAATAACTTAATGTATTTCTTGTCATTATTTATAATATTTATTCCACTGTTTTCTAGTCATGAAAGAATAATTACATCAAGCCTCCATCGGTGTGAACGAAATGTAATAAAAACTAGTAAACGCCCCCGTTAAGCATGACGGGACTTAATTTGGTTTAAAAATATATCTAATATAACTGGCCCTCCTAATCACAAAAAATTGTGCCGTAAGATCATAATAACTCAATATATTTCTTACCATTATTTGTAACATTTATTCTACTATTTTCAAGTCATGACAGCCAACTTGACGTAAATTTCTTCTGATTCCTTTCTGATTATCCCCTTGCTCTTAATTGGGATAATTCATGAAGTAAACATTCAACAATGGCCTTACTGGACAAAGGGATGGTTTGTTCATTTAGCCGAAAAAAATTACGAATTTTCCGTGTATTTTATCAAAGTTATCGTTATATTTTGTAAAAGAAACCATCTCTGCACGTAGTGAAAACCTATTTTACGTACATTTCGTATGGAAAAGTATGGGATAACTCATGATATCAATATTCAACAATTGCCGTGGTCGTCAAAGGGATGGGTTGTTTATTTCCCAAAAATATTACGAATTATCCGTGTCTTTTATCAAATTTTCGCAATTTCGAATTTTAATGAATGATTCACGACGAAAATAAGATTATATGCTTATTTTCCTTTCTTGTGACACTTGTCTCAATATCGTAGGACTATTGTCTATAATTTAATTTTGTAAAAGAAACAATCTCTGCAAGTCATGAAAACGTACTTTACTTTCATATCTTATGGAAACTTATTATGGGCTCCTGGGTTCGCACCCGGGCCTTTACAAAGATCAAAATAGTTTTCCTGAGGGGTTTCAGCATCGTGAAAAGACAATGCAGTTTATTTCAGGTCTCCGAATCAAGCCGTTTCTGAGATAAATAGAGGGACGGACGGACAGATATTTGCATTATTTGTGTATGTATATATATACGACTAAAAGTTGCTTGCATACTGCAAGCTTAATGTAACATACATTAACTAAGGCATTACACACCACTTGATCCACTCCGTCTTCCATACACCGAGTTCCATGCACCAAACTACAATAACCTAAACGAATTATACATAATATGTGCATAAGAAATGTCCTAGCATCGAACCTGGGTCTATGAGGTCAAATATTCTTACAGCATACGATAGAAATCCCTATCTTCTATATATGTGGCGAATTTCAACCTTCTACCTGTCCGGGAATTCCCGTGACAAATTTTTGAAAATTCGGTCATTCGAGTGGTACTGGCATCGAACCTGAGCCTTTAAAGCAAAAATCTTCACGGCATACGATAGACAATCATCCATTCTTACAAAATCGTGAACTGCAAGTTTCTATCTTAACGGAAAATACCTTAAATGAATTCATGAACATCAGACAGAAAAACTGCCCTAGCATCGAACCAAGGACCTTAGGGTAAAATCCTCTAAGTATGCCATAGAGGTTTTTGCGCACAATCGATTACGTGAATTGGAACGTTCTATCTTACATCGAAGTAACCGAAATGATTTCTTGGATGTTTTGCACTAAGTGTTCACGTAATTCACGTAATCGATAGAGAGCAAAAACCTCTATAGTATACCAAGAGGTTATTAACCTGAGGGTCCTTAGTTCGATGCTAGGGCAGTTTTTCTGTCTGATGTTCATTAAGTCATTTAGGGTATTTTCCACTAAGATAGAAACTTGCATTTCACGGTGTTGATAGAATTGATGATTGTCTATCGTATGCCGTAAAGCTTTTTGNAATATATAAATTTTCCCAGGCATCCAGTCTATAGTTATCTTGATGTAAAAGCAATAAGTTGTCAATAGAAATGTTATGTTTATAATCGGCCATATGTTTGGCTACAGCAGAATTGTCAGTCTCCCAGATTTAAAATGACCTAAATGTTCCTTGAATCTCGTTAAAAGTCTCCTTGTTGTCTGTCCCACGTATTTCATGTCACAATCTGGGCAAGAAATCTGATAAATGCCCGATTTATGAATTTGACTTTAAAAAATAAGCTGTCTGTTCCCAACCCAGTTATTCCCAGGCTCTATTGTCTTCCTAAGATTCATAAAAATAATTCTGCAATGCGACCCATTGCTTCTGCTTTAAATTTCCCAACTTATTTTATAGCAAAATGGCTCAATTGTCAATATAATACTATGCCCTTCTGTTTCACACATTCTGTAAAGAATTGTTTTGATTTTACCAACCAGATAATCAACTTAGAACTTTCTGACTCTGAATTAATGGTCTCCTTTGATGTTTGTAGTCTGTACACTGGACGTTTTAAAAGGTTTATTATTGGACTGTGGCATGGACGACACTATAGTGAGTGAATATATTTTATTAACCAAATTTTGCATGACCCAGAATTGTTTCCAATGTAATAATACATTTTATGAGCAGACTTTCGGAACAGCTATGGGCAATCCTCTCTCACCTTTCTTCGCTAATATTTTTATGAATCACTTTGAACAACTGTGTAAACGAACTTTTAAATATTTTACCAAAACCTGGTTTAGATATGTAGATGACATTTTTACTATTTTTGACACTTCTACTTGTAGTATAGATATGTTTTTACAAGATTTGAATTCACCGTTTCCTTCAATTAAATTTACCGTGGAAAAGGAGACCAACAGTTGTCTGCCATTCTTAGATGTGTTAGTTTCTAGAGTCAACAAAAATTTGAAAATTGATATATATAGGAAGTCTACCTCGTCCAACAACTTTATCCCAAATTTCTCTTTTCACCCCCAACAACACAAGCATGCTGCCTTTCACCATCTGGTACACAGATTGGTTAATTTGCCACTAGACAATACTGGGCATAGGAATGAACTCCTATATATTAAAGACACGGCCAGGATGTTGGGTTTTGATCTGTCTCTAATTGACGTTTTAGTGAAACGTTATAAATAAAAAACGTTGATCAACAATATTTCGAAGTTATCCCCCGATACGACACCTTCTTCTAATAAGTTCATAAAATTACCGTATTTTCCTTCATTAACAAAAGGGCTAAGCAACATTTTTAAAACCCACAATTATAACATGTGTTTCTTTAATGATTCTAACTTAAAAAATCTTCTTGGTTCTACAAAAGATAAGATTGACACCTTTCATAAATCGGGCATTTATCAGATTTCTTGCCCAGTTTGTGACATGAAATACGTGGGACAGACAACAAGGAGACTTTTAACGAGATTCAAGGAACATTTAGGTCATTTTAAATCTGGGAGACTGACAATTCTGCTGTAGCCAAACATATGGCCGATTATAAACATAACATTTCTATTGACAACTTATTGNTGATCCAATACGGCTGGTACAAACATTCCAGTGTCGAGGCAAATGGAGGAGGATATATATATATATATACACATATAGGATACTAAAGGCAAGGCAGAAGGAAGTCCTTCTCACGGAGCCGCCGATTTTTTTGCCGTAAAGTCCCGTGTTTGGACATCATGGAAAAAAGCGGACTTCCATTCTAGGCATCATGGGTTCGATTCTAGGAGGCCCCAAAAACGACCATTTTCCCATAAGAATGCATTGAGCGCATCTTCAGAAATTCATTTAGCGTACTTAGCGTAATGATAGAACGTTGAAGTTTACGGAATCGTTAGAAAGTGATTTTATCTTCCGTTTGCTGCAAACGATTTATCCCTAACGGCCCCAGGTTCGATGCTAGGTAGATTCTTAATGTAAAACTTTCAAGAAATCATTTCGGGTATTTCTTGGTAAGGTAGAACGTTCAAATTCACGTCATCGATAGAGACCGGACACCTCTATAGTATACCT
Organism: Ladona fulva; assembly: GCA_000376725.2. NCBI lineage: Eukaryota > Metazoa > Arthropoda > Insecta > Odonata > Libellulidae > Ladona > Ladona fulva. The sequence goes on along the minus strand of KZ309124.1, from coordinate 119,494 downwards.
AGAGGTTTTTACCCTGATGGTCCTTAGTTCGATGCTAGAGCAGTTTTTCTGAATAAAAAAATTTTTATGAATGATTTTATCTTCCGTTTGCCGCAAGAGCTCTATCCCTAATGGCCCCAGGTTCGATACTAGGTAAATTCCTAGTGCAAAAGTTTCAAGAAATTATTTAGTGTATTTCTAGGTCAAATAGAACGTTGAAATTCACGTCATCGATAGAGATCTGACACCTCTACAGTATACCAAGAGGTTTTTACCCTGAGTGTCCTTAGTTCGATGCTAGGGCATTTTTGCTGTCTGAAGTTCATGAATTCATTTAGGGTATTTTCCTTTTAAGATAGAAACTTGCAATTCACGGTGTTGTTAGAATAGACGATTGTCTATCGCATGCTGTAAAGCCTTTTGCTTCAAAGGCCCAGGTTCGATCCTAGGACTATTCGAATGACCGAATTTTCAAAAATTCGTAACGGTATATCCCGGGCAGGTAGAAGGTTGAAATTCGCAACACCGATAGAAGATATGGATATCTATCGTTTGCTGTAAGAACATTTGTCCTAATAGACAGAGGTTCGATGCTAGGTAAGCTCTTAGTGCCAAAGTTTCAAGAAATCATTTAGGGTATTTCTAGGTAAAATAGAACTTTGAAATTCACGTAATCAATAGAGATCTGACACCTCTATAGTGTACCTAAAGGTTATTACCCTGAGTATCCTTAGTTCGATGCTAGGGCTTTTTTAATGTCTGAAGTTCATGAATTCATTTAGGGCATTTCCCGGTATGATAGGAAGTTGCAATTCACAGTGTTGTTATAATATATAAATGTCTATCGTATGCAATAAAGATTTTTGCCCTGTGGGCCCTGGTTCGATGCTAGGACCGTTCGTATATCAGAATTTTCAAAAATTCATTAAGGTATTTCCCGGTCAGGTAGAAGGTTGAAAATCGCAATATCGATAGAAGATATGGATTTCTATCGTATGAAATAAGGATATCTGTCCTATTGGTATCAGGTTCGATGCTAGGACAAATCGCAAGGACGTATTTTGAATATTTCGTTCAGGGTATTGCAGTTGGTGGATGGCAGTCCGTTTATAGCAGGTGGTGTATAATGCCTTAGTTAATCAATCTTACATTAAGCTTGCAGTATGCAAGCTACTTTTACTCGTATATATGGAGGGGAGGTGGTGTGGAAGGGTGGGAAGGGAGGGCTGGTCGGGGTGTGGGTGGACATATGATTTTTACAGCGGCGGAGAGGATCGAATCAGTAGATACGTAGTATGGTTGAGGAAACTCGCGCCCTTGGTAACCACGACAACCTTGGGACGGATTACGATCATTAACCAAAGTTCAACAGTACACAACACTGCGTTAGAATAAGATGAGATTTATACCTTTCATCGAACTTAAATGTTTTCTCACCGCTAATTTTCGTGATAAAATACTGGAAGATTTTCTGTCGATATTGCCTATTTACGAGAGTTATTAATACTAAATACTCCCGAACTTCTCTCCTTATCGGAAAATTTCGCACCATTTGACAAAGCGAGAAATATAAAAGCCATCTCCATTTACGAAGGCGGTCAATGGAAGCTTTGAAGAGGAAGGTACTAGAGAAGAGGCGTTGGAAAAAGATATGAACGCATGAAAGGAAAAAGCAGAATGACCAGGAGGGAAGCGATAAGGGAAAGAGTTCTCCTCGGACGTCAGCTGGACCAAGTGGAGATAAAAGAGCGCTCAGCATGGTCGCAATGCCCCTAGGGACCACAATCGCCTTTTCATCGAAGATCCTATTTCAGTTCCCTTATGCTTACCTCTACGACCCTTTCCAAATTCCACCTGCATTGAGTACTCTTTTACGGAGCCGACGGAGCAGAGCGGAACACGCTGTAGAAGCTCAATTCTAGATGCGAACATTTTCAACAAAGTTGAAGATTTTTTGTTCCAGGCTGACTCAAACTAGATTTATCTCACAAAAGTTGAAGATTATCATTATAATAGCTAATCTACGACCCTCGTAGAAAAGTGACTGAAAAACTTGCGACCTTAAAGAGATTCTAATAAATATTCTCCAGTTTTAAATTTGCGCAGTTTTTTGATTACTCATCGGATATGTAGAATCTCGTGGTTTACGTTACCCCATGTCGTCCAATATCATTTGTATCAACATTCCTCACTTAAGCATTAGTAGAAGTATTGTTAAAAGTTCTTCGACAGCTTAGGTCATTTGCTATATATGTATTCCCACCGGAAATTAAACCCTGGACCGCTTCCACCAATGGCGAACGCGCAGCCCACTTGGATTTCCGGGAGTCCCCCTAGCTTAAGGTTAACTATTGCTCTAAAATAAAAAAATCGCTAAATAAGCCATGCTGATATCCAACTTCAATTATTGAATTACAGAAGATATTTGGGATTTGTAAGACCGCCATATTATACCCGATGAATTTCCTCTAAAATGTTCGTAGTGTGTTTTTAATTGAGGAATTTCGAAGGAAATTTAAGATGGGCAATTTTTGTGTAATTCGGTCAACTTAACCCTTTGTGTAGTTATAGTGCGCAAAACCAAATACAAATGGCATGCATGGTCGGATGCAAAATTCTCCCAAGTACAACAATGACAAGTTTTCTAAACCGGACTCATAAATGATTCCTGTTTTTGGCTTCTTTCGATATCAGTCCAGCGTCACGCTATTTCACAGCTTTCAGAGCAGAGAAATCTTGTTTTCACATCTTTTTGATTGTGAATCAGCTGAATCTGCAGCAAAATTGGTTTTCCAAGCCAAACCAAGGTTTTCCATGTCTTAAGTTGATATATTGGAAAGAAACAAATGTACAGGAAGTAAATATTTCCATCATGTTTTACAGCCAGGAGGAAAATATCCCTTTCACCGAAATGCGGTAGCAGGAATAAAAAACACGTGAATTATAAAAGGACCAGCAATAAGTAAATGCATTTGATTATAATCGTGACAAAGATTCGGTAAACGTTACCATGATACTTCTTGATTTGAGATAGGATTTTTTACAAAAAAATTATCGAAACTTTGGTTGAATTTACTCATTTGATTCAGAGACTACTTGTTTTCACTTTTCCGAGTATTTATAATCGGCGGGTACCTCGAGAAAGTGCAGCACCAGACGATGCGATTTATTAAAAAGTGCTAGAAAAGTAAAAAATTGAAAAAAGTAGACCAATCAAGAAAATACTCTCGAACCAGGTTGGGAATCCTTGAAAGAAAGGAGAATAGGCTGCGATTGCTTGATAAATTTAGAGAAAGTGTATTTGTAGAAGACGTAATCGGTATTTTGCGACCCCCTTCTGCTACTCGGGCGATCCGACAATGAGCGTAAAATAAGAGAAGTACTTAGATGCATATAAAAGTCGTTTTAGAGACTCATTCTATCCGCGAACGATACGCAAAAACAATAAGCTAAAGAGGTAATTGAAATGCTTGGTGTATACATCCCCTGCCACACGCCGAAAGGCGGCTTGCAGGGTTTGATGTAAATCAGATAATTTCTTCCCCTTCCGATTCTTCATCATTCTCCTCATCTCATCTGGTGTTTTACTCCTTTAGTTTTTATATTCCAGTTTCCACTTCTCATTCTCCGTTCACTCTTTAGTCGTCTTCGAAGAAATACATCCTGTATTCCTCTGAATCAATAGTATCATGCGAGTGCTCGGCCCAGCGATGAGTTCACCAGTGCCCCTGTTAGCCTCGAGTTTCGCAGTTCTTACCAGTCCTGTCAGCTATCGTAACGGTCACGGGACACTACATTCCCACTGTACATCGCCCTGGAAAGCCCTCTGCTGCTTATCTAGTTACAACCCCTTACGACGAAGACGTAGGGGTTGGACTTTAGGAGGTAGGTCAGATACCACGAGTAAAATCAATTATATTGGTGCAAGGACTTTTCGCTTCAACATTTTAATTTAATCTGCAAGCGATATAAAACGATAACGTAGTGGTAGCTTGCGAACCTAGCAATGCCGAGGTCCCGGGTTCGAATCCTGGTCAGGGCATGGTTGTTTGGGTGAGTATTTACTAGGTCAATTGTAAGAATGGTCTCATTAAAGTAAAATTCGCCTAAATATAGACACAATTATCATTATCATTATTATGCAAGACAGTAACTGCCTAGGGAAATAGACTGCGCGGAGCATTCATTCGCCCAAAAGATGGTTTTCATGGTTAATACGTATAAATAAATTTTTCCTTAAGTTCTCTAAAATGCAATATGAAGGACATATATCCACAAACATGATTTAAGATCATCGCTCTCTTTTAAGGCGCGACTTCGGAGGCGGTACAGGGTGCGGGGAATGCCGACGCTGGTTTTAGTGGATGCAGACACAGGTCGAGTGATCACGGGTGCAGGGAGGCATCACGTGATTCACGACCCAGAGGCGAACGGGTTTCCGTGGCGACCGCGGCCGCTGCTCACAGTGCTCTCAGAAGGGGCGCTAGTGGACACCCTGGGCAGTCGACACAACTACAACATCCAACCAGAAGGTGAAGTCGAGAACAGAGATGGAATTGTGCATGGGCTGTACTTCTCCGCGAACTGGGTGAGTATAGGCACATTAATGGGAGGTAATGAATATGCATAATAAAGAATACAGCGTATTGATGTCCTGAGGAGTTGATAACGTGGAAGACTGTTAAAAAACGTAAAGCAAAACACGTCGAGTTCCAGCACAGCGTACACCGCTGACACATCTTTTCGGTGACGTGAAAACGCCAAAAATACACGTGCATTAGCAGTTTGCATGGACCCAAGCCCGGCTCGGCCCATGGGTCGGATTCGGACCGGATAAAATGCCAGTCGGGTTCGGGTCAGGCTCGGGCCCTAATATATAACTTGGAGGGGAAAGAAATATTCGTCCTCAAACAGCGTTTGATGCAAAGCCTAGACAGTATGAAGTCTTTTTGTTCCATAAAATTGTCCGGAGGAGATTGTAGATTAATAACACGAAAAATCACGATGGTAGAAAGAAAAATCTGATTCAGATTGGGACTAAAATTCTCGTTCAGAACTTTTTTCTGTTTGCTTATAGAATTTACAGACATAGTTTCTTTTATCTCTTCAGCAGCTTCAATGTTTCTAAAGGTAATTTAGTGTTATGGAAGGAAAGATATAGGTAAAAATGTGTCTATTACCAAACATATACTAAAGACTGATTCCTGAATAATTAAGAAAAGTTTGGGCTCGGATCGGGTCGGGCTTGAGAGCGAAAATTTCTCACTATGTTCGGGCCGGGTTGGGTTCAGACTTTATTATTATTGATTAGCTATGAGTTAAACGGTAAAAATTTTCCAAAAGTAAATAAATGCAGATATTTAGGGGTTATACTAACGAAAAATTTGGAGTGGACAAAATTATTTCAAAAGCATTTAAAAACTTACATTTCGTGATGACAAATCTAAGGGGTAGTAGTAGGAACGCGAAAAAAATAGCATATAAAACAATAGTAAGACCGCTACTAGAATATGCGACCAACGTATGGGATCCTCATAATAAACTTAACATTAAAAAGATAGAGAAAGAAACAAAGAAAAGCAGCTAGATATACATTAGGGAGACATAAGAAAGAAGACAGCGTTACAGAGATGTTGGAGACGCTCGGTTGGGAATCACTGGAAAAAAGGCGAAGGATTAATCGATTAGTAGGCATATTTCAGGTAAGAAACGGAGGAGAGGCATGGACAGAATTAAAGGACAGGATAGAGGAACCACATTATATTGCTCGAGGGGATCATGAACATAAGTTTAAGCTTAGGAAACAACGAACAGATATCGCGAAGTATTCTTTTATAAATAGAGGAGTAAAAGACTGGAATATGTTACCTGAAGAGGCCTTCAAACCCTACCCGAAAAGCAGAAAAGACTTCAGACAAATTTGCTTTAAATTACTATAAAATATTGTAAGATTGTTGTTTTAGTTTAGATTTTTTATCTAAACTAAAACAGTATCTATTGCATTGAATAACGCTGCCACCACACTATATTAACTGTGGCAGTAAATAAACAGATAAGATTTTTTGTTCAAGGTTTGGGCAGCTGTGCTTGGATAAATCGTAGAGTGGTGAAAGACTTCATCTAAGTGATGAACTTTGGAGAGCTAAATTTGATTTGATTAATTGTGTATGTTGAATTATTATTGTATGATTGACAAGAGTATTAGTGTATCCGACAGGGTCATTGTTTTGCGTTGTATTTTTAAGTGAGGGTGAAAATTACTTTGTCCAAATCTTACCACCGGAACATTGTTCTATTTGTTAGATTATCTAAATAAATAAACAAATTATGAACGGACCGGGTCGTACCTGGGTAGAAAATTTCGGCCCATACGGACCTCTAACGTGCTTGCGAGTCAGATCAGGGGGGTTATTTGGTAAGCATCGGATTCGCATCATCGACTTCGAATTCGCCAGGCATCTTCGGATTGACGCTATGTACGCTCACGTAAGCAATTCCTCACGAAATTCGAATCGAAGATCGAGTCGATGTATGGCTCTCCCATCCGAGTGGGTCAGAGGCTTCGAAATGTCAGAGGTATTCGAAATATTCTCTCCTACAGCATCGAATTCGCTGTGAAAGTTTTGCTTAGCATCCTAAAATAGTGATTTGTGTGTCCTTATTGGTAAAATACGCTGCTTAGGTAATTAATTAATGTATTTATCTTTCTTTTAAAGGTTGTAGAATGAGCCACATGCTTCGAATTATTTGTTTATGAATTAAATTCGCGTTCTGGGTTTCGGCCGAAATCATTGTGTCATTATTGAATATACACGCTCCATAGGTAATGATATGTCGTAAATATCTATAATTTAAATTGCTGATGTTGCCAGAACCAGCCGGTTGTGCCACAGACTTCGAATAGTTTTCGAATCAAAGTTAATTAGTTATTGCACAGATTGACGGCTAGAGGATTCCAGCCAAAACTAAGTATTTAAGATGAATAATAATAAATTGGTTAATTCAAAGGCCTACGCAAGCATGTATATGACAAGTCATAAGTTTATACTATAGCTAGTAATTAACGATCTACATTACATCATATTGCGAACACAATATACTGCACAGTATTAAAATTACACACTACACTTACATTGAGTAGTAAAGTTACGGTATATTATTAATACAATCACCTTTTTTTGTAATTAAGTTACACTATTATATGAATAACAATACAGCTAATGTTATTCCAACCACACATTTAATTTTTACGTGGATTTTTAGGTTATAATCAAATTAGATATGTATATTGTTAACAAATGCATCCACACTATAATATGTGTTTGTCAGAAGGTATTCTTATTATTTTTTACGAAATTGTACATTACTACTATCTTTAATAGGGCCAGGTAATTTGTTTAAAACTTTAAATGCCATCACCTCAAATATCAGTCTATATTCTGTAAACAGCACATGCAAAGACATATGCTGAGGGCATAGTTAATATTCCCCATTCTCTGAATAATGTTTTGCATGAGTCTTTCCTCCATATCTTAGACATTACTCTATATTTATTTCCTATATTTTGCATCATATACTTTTCTAACGTGGGGATGTTTTCCCCACATGATAATACCACAAGTCATGATAGAGTAGAGAGTTCCTAAGTATACTACCTTCAGTACATTTAGTGTGACAGCCAAAGTGTTTACTAATTAAGTAAGTAAGTCAGCTTAGCTTTAATCCTAGATATGTGATGTGATCCTCCCATTTAAGACATCATTTTATGATAATATCCAGATAGTTGAGAGATTCTTGATTTGTATCAACCAAGTCTCTGGCAAGATATAATTTAATATCTTCTAATCTTAATATTCTAGTATGGATGTATTTTTATCCTTAATTTAATCATGCTTTTTAGGTCTAAGCTGGCTTTATAAAACAAATTTATCAGAGAGTGCAGATGGAATAATTTTTGTTGACAAATTGATGTTTGTGATTACATTATCAATTCAGTTACCACAGGAAGGTCTGATGCAGTCAGTTACCATATCCTGAGTCAGCAGAATGTATTACTTTGAGAAATTGGAACAATTTAGAGCTATAGGCCTGATTAATTTGTAGGATCCTTTATAATTTAGGTTTAGGCCATGTTATTACACAAACATGTTCAAGCCATGTATTTGTTTACATCCATGAATAATGTTTTTAAAGTTTCACATGCCCATCTAATGTTTTAATTTACCTTACGTATAAATTAAGGATTGATATCCCTTCTAAGTGTGTACAATACCATTTACAATAATATTTGCATTAGGGAGTAGTAACTGTTATGAGACAATAGATTTCAATCATAACATCTTCAGGATATCTATCAATGCTCAGATTATTAAAATATACTTTACACTTCAACTGATCTCTGTGTAGAATAGAATGTCACCATAAATATCTCAGTTTCAGTTGTTGCAACTGTGTTGCTTGATGGAATTCAATATTTACAGCAGTCAATATGAATTTCTTTAGCTTTTAGCTCGATAAGGCAAAGGCTGAGAAAGTCTGCTGTACTTTGCAGTACAAAATCAATCTTGATGCTTTTAGTTTGTTTACTTTTGTGTCACAAATACTGCACATCCATGATGGCATTTACAATTTATCCTACGATATACTCAGTGAGTGGTAATGCATAATTAAACGTTTTTATTTAAGCCATGGATGAGATTCAGAGTTTAGAATTACTGAGAAGAACTGAACTTTGTTTCAAGTACCTACCATATCTTAAAGTGACTAATTCCGCGGAAATTCAATAGAGTTTCATTACTGAATATTTAAAAAAATATCACACTTATATTCAAGGCACCAATGTCAGATTGAACAGTGGATATTTCACCAAATTAACAAGGCTATGTCAAAAGTCATTATACACAATTTTGATACTACAAAATAATACGTAGATATGAATACATAAATAATTTACGTTGACATCTTTCCGTACGAGACCACCAAACATAAAATTAACAATACTTCGGATTTTGTCGCGAAATGCAAGAGTTAGTATTCAGTTGATGTTTACATCGTCTCTAAATGAGCCACTCGCTGGCACTATGTATTTCGAGGCATTGCAGGCATATCCGAGCTTCCTTTACACTCTTACTGTACCCAGTTGTTTAAAGAAACATAACGATGGTTATAAAAAGGATACTACTTATTGATTTGCTGATACTACTTATTAGTGAAGTAAAGGACATTGTCATTCTGGTAAACAATGATCATCGAGAGGCGACGACCAAGCGTTACAAGAAAATAATCGCTAAAACGGATAGTTACTTCTGATCGTTCTTTCCGAATAGCATCAGAGAATATAATAGGATAGATTAGGTAAGATGTTAACACACTCCCTGCCATACGCTACTGGCGGCTTGCGGGGTAAAAATCTGAATCTAAATTTAAATAATCTAAAACTAAACATACCTTCCGCTTCAAAGTGATTGCATCGTTTTCTTTATTCTCTAGAATGATTTCATTTTCCTCTACCAAATCCAATAGAATCAACTGCTCATCAGCTGTAAAATTACAACTTCTCTTACCAGTCCAAAAATATAATTCAGGTGTTTTCAAAAGCTATCAAACCTTAAAATAAACAGGCTACGCGGTATTACCGTATTACGATGCGATGTTTTTCCAACAAACATCACGGCTCACGGCAACGGGTATGAAAATTATTGTCAGTCAAAGCATCTAATATTTAAAGTTGTATCTAAGTAATCAGGACTCTAAAAATGTTTATAATACACTCCGTACCCCTAAACACCACTTTAGCTTAATGATCAATTTAGTTGAAAAGCAGATTTGATATTGTATATATTATAATACCGGGCGATAGAGGAAGATGAGAAAAAATGAAGTAACATTACCAACCATCCACTACCATACTGTGGAATTTTTTTGCAGTCTCCTGTACGTAATCGACCCACCAAACCACTGAAAATGATTACGGTTGGGGTAAAAATGTCGCTTTTTAAAGTTACACAAAGCACGGCAATCCTAACCAAACAGAGTTCGAATTTCCGCGATGTATTTTGAGAATTACAGTTGGTACTCACATTTGGGGCGTTCGATTTGAATATTCAATTACGATATTCGTATTTATCACCAAATCTAAATTAACGTCGACATCACAAAGAAAATCCCTGGTTGAGTTTCAAGAAATAGTTTATTCGTACGCATGATCGGTTTCGTTACATCGTGACATCATCAGATCGTAATCACTGTCACGATGTCACGAAATCGGTCGTGCAAAAGAATAAAAATATTTTTGTAAAACTCACCAATCATTTTTATTCACGGTGTCGTCATTGAGAAGTTTCACCAACACCTGTTAATTCTAAATAATCATAAAAGAGACTTTTTTGAGTTGGTTATCGAAGGTCATTCAAAATTGCTTTTAAACAAAACTCATCTATTTAATTTTCAATCTATTCATAACAGTTTTTCAAAGACATTCATTTGAATCGGCCTTTTTATGAGTATTCCTTTAATTTAATTCAGATAATCAAGGCGGGATTTTTTACTTTCAACTAATTTCTAATATCTTAGAGGCATATCAAATTATTTAGAAAAGGAGTAAATATTGCTCTGTCTCTAAGAATGTTTGAGAACACATCTTAATCACCAGAAGAAGAAACTCTGACGCGCCCTCTTGACCAGAAGGGGGCAAATTAACAATGGCTTCTCCAAGAGCAGGTCGCATTTCTTTTCTCTATATTTTGGAAAAACACGTGAGAGGAATTAAATTAAAGTTTGCTAATTTAATTCCTTAGTTTTTTAAAGTGTGAGAGGAGGAGTTTCCAAATGAACGCGCTTTAAGACAGTTAAAAGGAGCTTTTTTTGGAAAAATGCCGATTCAGGAGCTGCGAATAGAAGAGGGAAGTGTCTTTACTGCAATCATCGGTGAAAGAAAAAGAGATAAACTATTGTATGGAAACGTTTTCCAGTTTTTCTCTCAGAAACACATTAGCCCTTCTTTAGGGACTATTTATGAAGAGTTCAAAGTTTTATTAATAAAACAACTTGCAGAGACATGATGTTAGGGATATGGGTCTATAGTTCCCAATACATGATTTGTCCTTTCCGTGATTCGGGATGGGCACCACCACTGATTCACGCCATGCCTTAGGGAAGTCTCCTTCTTCCCATACTTTATTGAAGATTTTAAGGAGCACTGCCAAACTTTTCTCTGGGATGTGTCTCAGGAAGGCATTACGTCTTTTATATTACTAACTAGTAAACGTCCCCGTCAAGCACGACGGGACTTAATTTAGTTTAAAAATATATCTATTATCGTATATATCTGGTCCTCCTAAGCACCAAAAAGTTCTGCGGTAAGATCATAATAACTCAATATATTTCTTAACATTATTTATAATATTTATTCTACT
>KZ309124.1:55437-67371 GCA_000376725.2 Ladona fulva | reverse complement strand
ATTATTTCCATGCATTCCATTGTAAATCACAGCAATCATTTTTTTTTCAATTTTCCTGGGGAAACTGCAATTCATGTCAAATATTGATAATTTTTTGATGAGAGCAAACGTAAATGTGAAATTTACCCAAGTACAAGTAAAGCTTTGTTTTACACTGCTTGAGTGGAACTTATGTATGGAGATTTGTTTAGAAATTTTCTGTACTTTCTAAAGTAACATTTTATTCGATTCTGCTTAATTATGCTGTTTAATTATGATAAAACCGACTGTTTCCCTGTGTTTATTAAATTTCTCTTTTAAAAATGTTTAGACTCCTTTGTGGAAGATAATAAGTCCAATCCCAATTTTAAATTTGTCAAAATTATTACAAATGTGTGATTTGTTGACTGTTGTAAGTGGTTGTAGCACTTAATATTAATGTAAAATTAGTTAATCTGTTTAGGATAACCTCAACTAAATGTTAAAACTCTCATGTAAGTTTCAATTTTATACTAAGTGCTCTAGTTTACGAATGAAATTTATCATACATTATGCAACTTATATTTTGTGTAGTATAATTTCATATATGTAAGTGATTCAGTTAATTGGCTACGCCTGTGCTTTTTGTTAATCATCTATATGTAAATTCATCTCAAGTAAAGGAGCATCTTCTAAATCTAAAGTTGTAATTTCTATAATTGCTGTAACAGTTTTGTGCAAATATATTGTTTAATAAAATGTCTTCTTTTAAGAACTTTCTGATTGTTATTTATTTTCCCTTTCACCGAATTTATTTCGGAAGCGAAACCAAAAATTAAAAAAAAAAAACGATGTAAACAAAGCTGTAGCAGACGGTCCTCTATGCGACTACTAGAGACACCTATGTATGAACTGAGGCGTAATCTCCTTTTTCTCACTCTTATGTACTGTCACCCCCCTGAGCCGACGGCACGGTTCCGTTGTGCTTTTTTAACTGGGTGCACTTTTTAAATGAATTATTCTTGAAACTATAGTAATAGTAAAAAGCGAAGATAAAACACGTATATACATCGATGTAGGATCTGTAAGACGCCGTAAATACCCAGCAGCGTATGACAGGGTGTGTATATATGTCTTACCAAACCTATCGTATATTAGAGCCGCCGATTTTTTTAAGTCCCGGGTTTGGACACTATGGAAAAAAGCGGGCATCCATCCTTGGGATCATGGGTTCGATTCTAGGATGCCCCAAAAACGGTACTTTTCCCATTTAAATGCATTGAGTGCATTTTCAAAAATTCCTTTAGCGTATTTAGCATGAGGATAGAAGGTTGAAATTTACGGAATCGTTAGAAAATGATTTAATCTTCCGTTTCTCATCTTATCGTGTGATTTAGATAAAATTATGAAATGGTGCGATGATTGGCAATTACAGCTCAATAAAGAAAAATGTTCAGTAATCAACTTCTTCCAAAGGAAAAATAATGCCAATGATTATTCGTACAGGCTCCGAGGGAAAACTTTATCGACAGTAGAAACGGTGAAATACCTCGGAGTAACCCTCGCCAATAACTTAACCTGGGGGACCCACATCCGTAATATGTGGTCGAGCGCTTAAGAAACTCGGATTAGTGAAGAGAATTGTCGGTAGAAGCGAAGAAAAAGTCCGTGAGCGATGTCACGTTGCGTTGGTCAGGCCTCACCTGGAATATGCGTGTAGTGTATGGGACACTGCAGAAAAATGTTGTATACGGGAATTAGAAAAGCGATACGTTTTGTAAAGAATTGTTACGACAGGTCAGTGAGTGTTACGCAAATGCTTCAGGACGCGGGATGGGAATCTTTAGAAAATAGAAGGATAAATCCACTTAATAAATTTAGAGGAAGCACGTTCAGAGATGATCTAGCTGACATAATGCGTCCCCCATGTTATATAGGCCGATCTGATACTGCGAGGAAAATCAGAGAAATAGATGCTAGAACAAGTCGTTTCAAAAATTAATTTTTTCCGCGAACGATATGCGAAAGCAATCAATTAGCGAAGTAGAGTCAAGGTGCTTGCACCCACTGCCACACGCCGAAAGGCGGCTTGTAGGGTACTTATGTAGATGTAGAGAAAGCAGGACTTTGAAAGATTAGGGACGTTCGATATATGTGTGTGGCGTTCAAACAGAAAAGTTTGAACAATTTTCACTGCTATGGCTGTTTGTTTACTGTAAGTGCTTCCCAGTTTGCTCCAAAGATGCCACTCTCTGAGAGATCGCAAGTCGCGATTGCAAAGATCTCTCATTTTGCAGTCGCAAAATGTACTCTGAGAAGTAGCTAAGATCCATTCTCTAGATGTTTGTAGTTTAGATAGAGAGAGAAAAGATGTTATCTCACAATTTTCTCCGAAACTTTCCCTCTTGAAGTTTATTCCAGAGCAAATAATACGAAAGATAGCTGGCGACTACTTTCTTCGATACATTTTCTCAAAAATTCTCGACCTCTCCAATAGTTTCTATTGAATATTTGCCTCAAAAACGTTTGTCTTCCAAATTAATAATACGAACGGAAAGAAAATTATTTGAAGCAGAATTTGATGTGAAACATTTCTTGTTTTCTAAATTACAGAAGTAAAGGCTCCCGTTCAAACAAAACCGGAATAAAGTCAATATTTTCTTTGAATTGTGGTATTTTTGTTTTTTCTGCGGTTGTGTTATTAGTTAACCTTAAATCAATTACAATGTTATTTCCGGCATTACTTTCACTCAATATTTATTTATTTCACCCTTACGGCGAGGTTAGGCCCAATAGGCCTCTCTTACACCTAACATCTGAGTCATAGATATGAAAAATTACTCAAATAAATTCAACTTACAACTAACATATATGGTGAATTAATACAAATCTAAAAGTCCTAATATTATATAATGCTAAACCTAAGTTAATACAAACATTAAAAAAATAAATAAAGTAAAGAAAATAAAAAAGTAAAGAACACAAAGTAAGAGATAAAGTAAGAGTATTGAGAACAATATTGAGAAAAATTGAAACGATTTTGACTAAATTTATATTTTTATGCTAATGTTGCAACGTAGCAAAGTTCTACCACGTTCTTGACGACTGGAGGGGGTCTTTCGTCCTGTTCTATTGGCTCTTTATACGAAGAGATAACATCTCTCTCTCTCTAAACAACAAACATCTAGTGGATAATAACAAGTTACTGAACTGAAAAAATTACCAAAAACTACGTATTATTTTCCAAAGGATGCATTATTTTGGTGTTTGTTCTTAGGAAAATGTAACATTACCTGAAGTCGAACCCGGAACTATCAGAAGAATTAAAAATAGTCTGTTCTGCAGCATGTCGATATAAAACGATATGCGAAGTTTGGAATCACTGTAAATTATCGTTCACCAGTTTTAGGCGAAAAGTTATGATAAAATATGTACGCCTGGATTTCAAAACGTTTCTGGAATCACTATTTCAAAGCGTCTTGAGTTTTCCCAAGCTAAAATTAAATCGAGTGGCAATGTCGCGCAGCATTTCTGCAAATACATATTGTTTTATCATGGCATTCTTTGTTTCATTTTATTATGGTATTTTTAAATAGAGGTGGTGTATCCTTGCCACCTGTACATTGTTCTACATGTAAGGTTTATTAATCATAATAATGAATAATTAAAAGTAATTATATTATTAACCGAACGGCGATGAGACGTAACAATACCTTATTGTTCAAGACATTTAGCGGTTTCCTGGGTGTTTCTGAAAGCTATACTATATTTGCGAAAACTAAATTTCCGATTTAGATGTGTGTGTCAGCGTGTTGATAGCGGTATTTAAGAAGTCTTTCACGGAACGAATATTCCGAGAAGTACCTCTTTACAGCGCGGTTGAAAGTTGGAAGTACATAAGAGTAAAGAAGTGAATCGCTGGAGAGAATGTACGCAAGATCCTTCGCAAATGAAAAGACGCTGTGGGAAGCACGAGGGTTATGGCGGAGTGTGACGATGAACACTCCAGGAAAGAATCGGTAACAGTACGGAAGTAGAGGGGGACGCAGGTCGTGCACTGTTTAGGAACGGTTGTCATAAAAACGGCGCCGAATGACTCCTCGACCAATGGCAGCGACGGGGAGAGGAAATCCCCACACGCAGATGCCTAAGGGGAGTTGCTATGGCAACCGGATCGCGCTTCCAGGTAAATCCAGGCGAGATATGCGATAGGCGGGAAAATAATTGGATCCATTGAATGCGTCCTGTGCATATCGCGGCACAACTGATGGAAACTCATCCACCAGTCTGTCTTCCTCTCCCTTTCAGAACACACGCTCGCTTAGTATGATCACACCCAGATTTAATTTTTGGTTATGCGCAATAATCTTCTATCGACAGCGATCCTCTTATAAATTTAGCCATTTAGTTTCAGCTTAATTTTGTTCATCTATATTTCCGGTGCACTTTTGCTTGTCTTGCCAACGTATCACAGACCTCCCAGCTTTTCTTCTACTCATGGGGCTCATATGAAATTCATTTTTGGGTGTTCTCATGACATGTATCATCAAGTTACCTTTATAATGCATCGCCCTTTCTCCTACTAAATATACATTCAGTTCTTGTCTTATGGCATTGATCCTTACATGGAATGATTTTGTGCAACCCTTGACAGCTTTGTAAACTTTCATTTCCAATGTTCCTCCAATCTCTTTGTATCGGCGCAAAAAACAGTATTGTGGGCAACGACATTCAGAATTGTAGAATTCAACCTGTTTTTCTCTCGTAGTTATTCCTTTCAGCGTTTCTCTTATCTTCATGCAAGTTAATTTGCAGAAAAGATAACTCTCTATACATATTCTTTTATTTTCTTTGTGCCCTCGTACATATGCTGATGCTTGTACAATGCATCAATACAAACGTTAGAAATTAATATTGATGTGAAACAGTAGCGCAGTCAGCATATATACATGGAGAGACAATTGAGAGATATGCCTATCTTACAGAAGCCGGAATGCACATCTTACAAGAGATATCACAAAAACTCCCTTCAAAAGCATTAACTCGATAGAAAAATAGGAGATTTGCTCGGTTATGTAGCAAAATAATTCATATTTCCGAGATTAGGAAGCTAGATTGTGATGTTCCTCTCTTAAGGAATTTAACCCTCTTGTGGGGAGGGTTTAACCCTGAAACCCCCCCTCCCGCTGTGCCAGAGATGTGAAAGTAATTTTGTAGAATGCTAATATGTTATTAATTCCCAAACATCCGTACGGCTTCTAAATTAGATTATTATAATGTGATGACAATATTAATGAGGAGAAAGAGCTAAATTTCTAACGAGATTAACTAAATTTGGTTGCTTCAATTTCTGTAAATGTGATACTTTGAGTAGGGACGATGGAAATCATATCCTTGCTTTACACAAATTAACTGTCATAATTTTACCAAAAAATTAAGTCTTAGGAGCAGTTTTGGTTCACAAAGGAGAATGATTTATTAAAATTCGACAAAAAAGTTCTTATCGAAAATAGGTCAAATAAAGATCGAAAGATACAAATCATTGAACTATTATTGACTTTGATAGAAAAATGTTTCTTTCGTAAGTTTCGCACCGGAATACCTATCGTCTTAAATCATTCGAACTCATTGTCAACCTCTCAGCCAACCAGGTTACGTCATGTTAGGCGGTAGACGGGCCTCTCTTTCCGCCACCACATATAAGTAATACAGGCAGCAGCGGGGGTTTAAATAATTTTAAAATAGGATTTAAGAGTCTTTTTTAAGTAATACTTAATAATATCAGTTTAAAAATTGTGAATCGCCGCACTGTCATCACGAAATGCATAATAGTTATAACAATGACAACGATAGTCGTTTTTTATTACGGAAAATGGCGGACAAAAAGGAAATATAAATCTACAATGACACGACTTCGGAAAAAAAGGATTGAAAATAAAACATTAAAACAGAGAATTCGATTCGGAACCAAACCCGTGCGTCATAATGCGTCACGATGACGTCAAAGACTTTCATTTCCAGGAAAGGGTTAAGTTGTGACCTAAGAAGATTAAGTTTGTGTATTTTGAAAAAAGGGTAAAAATTGGCGATTGACCTTGGGCAACCTCCAAATTTTGGATTCGGCATTCAGAAACGACACGATACTACGCAAGGCTACGTTGGGGCCATATGTACCAGAAGGGTAGTAAAATTAGATAACAAAAAGCTTCCATCGGTATTGGAAACGAAGTAGTCAGGGCTGAAGTATCGAATTTCAAATCCAAGTGCAATCCCAGCGCAGACACGATTTTACTTTTACTTGTGTTGTCCTCTGATACCTTCGATCGATATTTCATAAGATTCGAGTATATATAATTAAATAATTCAGGGCTATAACTGTGATACCAATGTCTATAATAAAATGAAAACATATACCTGATAAATTTCACCCATTTTTATATTTTAAACTTTAATGAAGAAAATGCTTATCAACGCAAAAATACCAGAAACAATTCAAGCCAAGCACTCATTTTTATAATGTAGAGTAAATCTGTAATTATATAGAACAACAACAGATTTTTAATGAGAAATCTCCACTAGCAAGAAATGTGGAATTTTTACATAGTGATATTTCTTTTTCTTCCACTGCAGAATTCCACATAGCATACTTTACTCCTGATTTAGTTTAAACTTATAACTCAAGTAATATTTTAAATCTTAATTGCAATTAAAAACTCATTTATACATAATTTATTACAAAAATATGTTAGTTCAATGCCAACTTCAAATATTAGCCCAAAGAACACATCATTAAGGCTGAAGTTGAGAGGAAATGTCTTTCATTAGACAACTCAACATGAAATACTGATAAAATCTGAAAACACCTACTTCAAAGGTTATAATCTTCAAAAATAGGTCAATAAGGTACTTCTTTTAAACTGAATTGATATGTACACCTTTTATAACTACTGCTCATTAAAACCCAAAGACCAGCAGCACAGCTCTATTAAGGAAATCCAAAATGAAAATACATTTCTACCAGACTATTTCTGCTAAAAACATAACTTACTTTACAAGATGAAGGGAAGTGGAAACTGTTCTCTACGTTTTGTAGACATTAAAGGATTCCCATAGTTTATCATAATATGAGAAGCAACATGCAAGAACAACATCTAGAGGTTAAAGTGTTCCCTTGACCTTTAATACATTTTAGGGCTAAGGCTTATGTAGAAAAGACTTGAGGATATGCGAACAAATGACCAGGCATTTTGCTCTTAAGCAGGAGATAGGGTCAAAGGTCACGCTAAGCAATCTCACATTGACCAGAGCACACATATTCAGTGCCTCATACTCTGCCCTGAATACTCTTTTTATTTACTGCACCACCTTACTTTAGTTAATTTAGATTGATTTAATAAAAACTATCAATAAAAGTTTTGGAACTCTTTTTCATGCTAAATATTTATTGATGATAAAGGAGTAATTATTTCAATTACATCAGTGTCCATGATTATAAACAATACAGCATCCCTTGTCATTATTATGTGAGCGTCATATTTCTTAGCACAAATCATTTTTCTTTGCAAGAAGCACAGAGGCAGCAGTGGGTAGCATTGTTTTCATTTTCTTTTTACATGTAGTTTAGTTGATATTTCCATATTGGTATGATGGATTTTTCAATTTATCTAATATATTTTTTGTCGGTTACCTAGCCTCTACCCTTGTTTCTATACTTGCTCTTCAAATTTAATTAATTAACATGTTTTTTGACTTAATTAATCTGAATTCTATTTTTTCCTCTGAAATATTTTTCAGGAGTGAGGAATCTTTTTCTCTATACCACTCTTCAATGCCATGGCCTGCCGTACCATTTGATGAGGAATCAAGGAGACAGGAACTTGCTACGGTACTTGGGGTCCAGGGAATCCCAACGCTTGTACTTTTAGATTCTAAGGGAAATGTGATAACTGATGAAGGACGTGTTGAAATCAGTGAAGATCCCGAAGGAATAGTAAGTATTTAATGATAAACTTAAATTTCTCTATATTCCCTTTTTCTGGCATATTTGCTTGATTGTATTTTCGCTATACTTTAATTTCATCATACGGATGTCAAATAATAAAAATGTGTTGAAGCAACAAGTGCAACTAACTAAACTAATGCAACTAACTTGAAAGTTAATCATCAATTTCAGAACATACAAGTAATATCCTGATTCCCTGGAAATAGGTCCAAAAATGTAGCTCTAGACCGTAAAGTTAATTTCCCAAGAAAGAAAGAAATATACCAAATGTGTCCAAGAGGAGATACAAATGCTGCCACCATAAAAAAGAAACATTGCCATTTTAAGAAACTGTATCCAACTTGATTATTCGTTGAACAATAAAGAAGCTATTTACTGGTTAAATTTTTAAGGATGGTTCTAATCCAGATAAACATTGCTGTACAAATAAATTCTTCCAAACAGTTATGTATAAAGGTAGAGAGAGAGGTAATTTTATATAGAAGGATATAGAGTGAAAACCGTCTAAAGTGATCACTCTTGGGACTAACCAAAAGAGGTAACATTAGACACTATAGCAAGATCAGGTTGTCAGATGTCACAAGAATTTGCCTTATTTCGAGGAACTATAAAATACACTAAAATTAATTTGTTTGCAAGCATATTTAATTTATATCTGGAATATAAAAGCAAGTAAACAAGAAAGATATTAAAAATTTGCATGACCATAAAAATGAAAACCTGATAGATCAGTTTTTACAAAAAAAGATATTTCACTTTTTAAGCTTTTATAAATCAGTTTACTGCTTTATAATTTTTGAATTTTTTACAAATCATGTCTCTTTTGCATCACAAGTTTTCTCTGACAATCCATGAAGTCTGTTAGCCGTGAATTTAGTAGCTACTTTATCAACCATTTCCGACACTTCTTTATGACCTCTTCGAATCCCCATTATATGGTGTTACGTCTTCATCACTGAAATCACTGCAGTTTGTATCGGCTTCACCTTGATGGAATTCCTCATGCACCAAATTGAAAATCTCATCTGAATTAAAAGATTGAAAAACTGCTGTGTATTTTTCACACTCGACAAAATTATCCATGTAACTGGCTTCGACACATGGCAATTGAACTTGATTAACAAACTCACCTGTATCAGAAACATTTATTAGAACAAACCCAGATCTTTGTTATCACATATATCATTTTCTCTTAGATTTTTTCATGCATCAGATGCCCATAAGATATTCAGGTACAGTTACTTTTCTAGCCACATTGGAAACAGATTGCACCAAATTTAATTAACATTTAGATATAGAATCAGTGAAAAGTAATCATCAGTAATAAGATTTTCAGATAAAAAATATTTCAAGAAAACTTGATCTAAAGGTTGAAGAGCTGATGTGCTTTTAGGGAATTAAAATTTTAAAGTTATGTTCAACTGATTTTGGATCAACAAATGGAAAGAACAACCATTAGTGTGTGTCTGCTTTATCTCTCCATTTCCAAGTTTATTCCATGTAGCCAGTCAAGAAGCACTTCTGAAGTCATTCTGCTTTTTGTTCTGCCCATAAAACAGGTTGAGTGAAGGTAATCAGCAAACTTAAGTGCTTCTTCATGTAACATGGGACCAGATATTCTTGCATTAAACCCTCCCATTATGAAAAAACAGTTAATAGTTCATTCATTTCATTGTGCTCAGTAGCCCATCTTTCCAACTGAAATGTGACAACTCTTCTTCAAAACAAATCAGGTACTCAGATTTCCTTTCTCTTATGCTGTTAACTGCACCTTTGCCGACCCCCGATTTTTCTGCAGGTTTCATTTTCCTCTTTCTTTCTTCATTTAATCAACCTGCATTTTTCTTTATCATTCATTTCTTTGCATTTTTCTATGCCATACCAAAAATGGGTTGAAAAATGAGATTTAAAATTTAAACTAAAATTCACATACGTGATTGAAATTAGTGAGTTGGCTCTTTTAGTATATAAAGTAATAAGTATTATGTTACTTATTTTCTATTCAGCTATCACTTGTTACTAATCAAAAGATGTTTTAAAATGTAGATATCCTCTATATGACCCATAAAAGAATATTTATTAAGTAATGGCAAAGCAATACAATGCTGTGCAAGCCTCCTGTTCTCCCCAACAGCTGCTTTGGGAGTGAAAGTGGTGGCAAGGTTGTCCTTTTCAGTTTCACTTTGTCACTGGATAGCCATCTCAAACAACCACATATTACTTGCACTTTCAAACACATCATAACATACCGCCTACCTTGTTCAATCAACAATAAACACAGCAAAAAAAGTAACAAGGATACAGGAACCAATACAAAAAATTAACAATTTTCTTCATGAAATAAGGGAATTAGCTTCACAATTGGTCACTTTATTACTGTTGTAGCCGTGCACAGTGTGGCTACTCTAGTCAAGCCATCCGTTCCCTTGTGAAGCTGAGTCACTCGAACAAGAGGCCATTTCTTGGGTAGTATTCTCCTTTTTAATTAGTACTATGTCTCCAATGGCCAAGGATGGAGTCGCCCATTTCAAACGTCGTTGGAGATTCTGCAGGTATTCGGCCACCCAGTGATCACAGTAGTATTGCAGCATTTGTGTGACCAGCAGCCAACATTTTAGAAGAGGCAGCCAATCTTCAGTAATTCTAGGCTCAGGAAGCACAAAGGATGATGAATCAATTTTAAAATAGGCTGGTCTAAGCAGTTGTAGATCCGCTATATCATCAGTCAGTGGAATCAATGGATGAGAATAAAGACACCTCTATTTGACATAATAATCTGGAAAACTCTTCAAAGGTCAGACTATGAAGTCCAATAACTCTACGCAAGTGGTATTTGGTAGATTGATTATTATTAACCTTCATTCGTAATTAAAGCTATTTACAGCAGGTTCCCAAATCCCACCAAAATGTGGGGCTGCATGGGGGTTGAAATGTCAGGAAGTACCCTCCTAGGTTATATGAGCTACCTCCTTACAATGTTTTGTTTCTCAAAAAATCTCTTTAATTTTATATCTGTGCCTACAAAATTTGAGCCTTGATCACTATGCAAAGCTGCAAAGTGACCTCTGCAGGATGTAAATCTCTTAAAGGTAAATGAAAGCATTAGCATCACAGTTCAATACTACTTGAAGGTGTACAGATTTGGTTGCTAGGCATATAAATAGTGCTACATATCCCTTATATGATTTATTACCTTGTCCCCAAAGATATTCTTCATCTACATCTACATAAGTACCCTGCAAGCCGCCTTCTGGTATGTGGCAGGGGGTTTAAACACCAAGAGTAGAATTACTTCTTTAATTTATTATTAACGCATATCGTTCATGGAAAAAAAGTCTCTAAAACGACTTGTCCTCGCGTCTATTTCTCTTATTTTACACTTACTGTCGGATCGGGCAAAGTAGCAGGGGGGTCGCATAATATCAATTACATCATCCGAGAATGTATTTCCTCTGAATTTATCTAACAATCGCAGCCTAGCTTCTAATCGTCTTTCTTTCAAGGATTCCCAACCTGCATCTGTGAGCATTTGCATTACACTTGCTTCTCTATCGTAGCACTTTTTAACAAAATGTATCGCCTTACGTTGCACTTTCTCGAGTTCGCGAGAGTTCGTTTCATCCAATGGGTCTCATATAATCGCCGCATATTCAAGATGGGGCCTAACTAACGTGAAATAGCATCGCTCTCTAACTTTTTCATAGCATCTACCTACAATACGCTTTATAAAACCGAGGTTTTTAGTCGCTTTACCGCTTATTTTTCGAATGTGTGTGCTCCAGTTTAAGTTATTGGTAAGGGTGATTCCAAGATATTCTACTGAGTCGACCACATTTAAATTCGTTCCACTGATTTTGTACGGGTGGTTCTGACGCAATTGTTTCCTTTCGAAGAAATTTACTACAGAGCATTTATCTACATTAAGATCTAGCTGCCATTTTTCGCACCACATTTGTATATGAGCTAAGTCGTTT
>KZ309124.1:13173-51998 GCA_000376725.2 Ladona fulva | reverse complement strand
CTTATGTTTCTGTAGCAGTAATGCTTTTCTTGGACTCGAATCAGACTGGTTTATTCCCTCTATGGCCTTTAATTTCCCGTGCAGTGCTCTTTGTTTGCGAAGAGTCTTTCTAACCTCGCGATCATACCATCTAGGTTCGGAATCGTGATTAGAATATTTTGATTGTATATAAATGTCTATGTAATTCTGCATAATCTCGACGAAAATTTTCCAAGTTTCTTCGGTGGACATTTGTGATACGCGCGACTTAAATGAGTAGAAATCGGTATTTAATTTTTCGTTAAATTCCTCGAAGTTCGCTTAGGAAAAGAGATGGATTTTATGTTTTAGTTTTTTAAGTTTGCTTAATTTGATGTTAATGAGAAGGGTCCTACGTAATACACACCTGAGTTAAGAAAGCAATTTTTTTCCCGTAAAGCCCTAGGCTTGGACAGTATGGAAAAAAGCAGACATCCATCCTAGGCATCATGGGTTCGATTCTAGGATTTCTTATTTTCCAATAAGAATGCATTGAACTGTTTTTCTTACACTTTTCGGAAATTTTTTCAGGTACTTCTCGTAAAGCTAGGGAATTGAAATTTTAACTGCAAGTGCAGGAGGTGATTCTCTTCCGCGTACTGAAAAGACCGCTCCCAAAATGATCATAGGTTCGATGCTAGGTCAATGTAAAAAATTCAAAGGATTTAAATCCCAGGGACCAGGGAAATTAAAGGTATTTAATTGCTTAACTAAAGCAGATTACACATCCACTCCCCATATTTATCGCGGTCTCCCAGAGATACCGTCCATTTCAAACCTTTGGGATGGGTGAAATGCGTTTCCTTTTGACGTAAACGGATTGTCATTTTTTTCTAAAGCAGACGACGGCACAGTTCCGTTGCACATTTTGAAATGAATTATTCTTGAAACTATAGGAATAGTCAAAAGCGAAGATAAAACACGCATATACATCGATGTAGGATCTGTAAGACACCGTAAATATCCAGCAGCGTATGACAGAGTGTGTATATATGTCTTACCAAACCTATCGTATATTAAGCTTGCAGTATGCAAGCTACTTTTACTTGTATTATCTCTTTATATAGACACTTCTCCGGATATATACATATAGGATACTAAAGATGAGGCAGAAGGAAGTGCTTCACGCCGCCGATTTTTTTGCCGTAAAGTCCCGGGTTTGGACACTACAGAAAAAAGCAGACATCCATTCTCGGCATCATGGGTTCGATTCTAGGAGGCCCCAAAAACAGCCATTTTCCAATAAGAATGCATTGAACACATTTTCAAATATTCGTTTAGCGTATTTAGCATAAAGATAGAACGTTAAATTTTTGGAATCGTTAGAAAATGATTTTATCTTCCGTTTGCCACAAGAGCTCTATCCCTTATGGCCCCAGGTTCGATGCTAGGAAAATTCCTAGTGCAAAACTTTCAAGAAATCATTTAGGGTATTTCTGGGTATGATAAAACGTTGAAATTCACGTCATTCATAGAGAGGAAATACCTCTATAGTATACCTAAAGGTTTTTACCCTGAGGGTCCTTAGTTCGATGCTAGAACAGTTTTTGTCTAAAGTTCATGAATTCATTTAGGGTATTTTCCGTTAAGATAGAAACTTGCAATTTACGGTGTTGTTAGAATAGATGATTGTCTATTGTATGTTGTAAAGCTTCCTACCCTAAAAGCCCAGGTTCGATCCCAGGTCCATTCGAATGATAGAATTTTCAAAAATTCGTTACTGGATTTCCCGGTCAGGTAAATGGTTGACATTCGCCACATCTATAGAAGATAGAGATTTCTATCGTATACTGTAAGAATATTTGTCCTCATAAACCCAGGTTCGATGCTAGGAGATTTCTTATGCACGTATTATGAATAATTAGTTTAGGTTATTGTAGTTGGTGCATGGAACTCAGTGTATGGAAGGAGGAGTGGATCAAAAGGTGTGTAATGCCTAAGCTAATGTATCTTACATTAAGCTTGCAGTATGCAAGCAACTTTTACTCGTATATATATATATAGATAGATATACACTTATATAGGATATTAAAGATGAGTAAGAAGGAATAGCCTCACAGAGCCGGCGATTTTTTTCCCTGTAAAGCCCTAGGTTTGGACACTGTGGAAAAAAGCAGATATCCATCCTAAGCATCATGGGTTCGATTCTAGGAGGCCCCAAAAATGGTACTTTTCCCGTTTAAATGCATTGAACAGATTTTCAAAAATTCGTTTAGCAAATTTTGCATAAAGATAGAACGTTGAAATTGAAAAACGTTGAAAAAACGGAGTCGTGAGAACATGTTTTTATCTTCCGTATGGCGCAAAAGCTTTATCCCTAGTGGCCCCAGGTTCAATGCTAGGTAAATTCTTAGTGCAAAATTTTCAAAAAATTTGGGTATTTATTTTTTTTGGGTAACCGGGTATTTCCCGGTAAGATAGAAAATTGAATTTCATGCCATCGATAGAGGATATACACATCTATTGTATGTGTAAAGGTTTTTGTCCTGTGAGTCCTTAGTTCAATGCTAGGGCAATTGGTATGTCATAAGTAAAAGAATCCATTTAGGGTATTTGGTGTTAAGATAGAAAGTCACAATTTACTGTGTTGTTAGAATAGCTGGAGTATGTAGTATGCCGTAAAGATTTTTGCCCTGTTGGTCCAGGTTCGATTCTAGGACAATTCGAATTACCAAATTTTTTAAAATTCGTTAGGGTATATTCTGGTAAGGCAGAATGTTGAAATTTGCAGTATTGATAGAAGATGTAGATTCTATATTATTCCCCAAAGTTTTTTGTCCTAATAGACCCAGGTTCGATGCTAGGACAATTTGTATGCACGTATTATGAATAATTCGTTTAGGGTATTGTAGTTGGAACTCGGTATATGGAAGGCGGAGTTTTGCAGGTGGTTTGCAATGCCTTAGTTAATCTATCTTACATTAAGCTTGCAGTATGCAAGCTGCTTTTACTCGTAAAATATATGTATCCACGAGGCAGTATAACTTGTTTTAAATTGGGATATGCCCAATGGGGTCTATGAACTCTCTTGTGCAAACTGCCCAACAAAATACATTGGGAGAACAACACAATACCTATGAGTCAGAGCAGCGGAGCATCAAAGGGACTACCGACTCAAAAGAGGACAACCCTTCTCCAGCTCCCTTCTCCTTCACCTGCTAGACAATAACCACACCAGCGACTTCCAATCAAGGAGGCTACTCCAAGAGGAAACTCCATTGCCTAGACCTTCTGGAAGAAATAGAGATAAAGAGTTTCCCAAAGTTTGGCCTCCTTGCTAACGAGTATACTTTCCCGAATCCCTCTCCCCTCCTCTCCCTACCAAGTAAGCTATTTCCCTGATCCTCCCACCCTTCCCTCTCTCCACCCCTCAACCCTTAAGGGTACAAGAATCGCTGACTGAACCTTTAATGTACCTGAAGATGCAAGTTTGCTTGTGAAACTGGTCGTAAAATAAAAATTTTCTGTGGAAAAGTACTAAGTTTTTTTTTTTTAAAGTTGAAGTAAGATTGACATGTGGTTGAGTTTTTGCATATCCAGAAAGCATCCAACCCAGGGACGTCAGCATAGCAATAGCAATATTCACCAGGTTTTCCTTTCTTGATTTTGCCCTCCATGATATTGCTGAGTAGCAAATCTATCGCCTTTGCCTCACAGTATTCTGGATCTGCTAGAGTGAGATCATGAAGATGCTCCCACTCCGAAGATAGAATATTACTAGCAGGGGTTACAAGGCCCATGACTTTCTGGACAGTGCTTCTTCCTTTCAGCCTTAAACGTTGACAAAGTGACTGAGAAATAAATTATAACTGAGCACATTGATCCACTAATGCTCGAGCTAATATGCAATTTCCTGTTGGTCCAATTACTTAGAAAAGTATGGTGGCTAGAAGAACTGTCAGTTGATAAGATGTGGGATTTGCTAGATGCAATGATGTCGAAGCATCTGGTGCAGTTACAGAGGGAATTGGTGTGAAACCTGTTGAAGAGGTGGGATCTGAATGCAGTTTCAACTCGTACGTTTCAGGAGTTCCACGATCGTTTGAAACATTTTGATCTTCGTGCAGCAATGAATGTATAGCACAGCAAAATCTGCCTCTTTTTTTCAGACATAATTTCAGCAAATGACGAGAGGGGCAATTGAAATATAGGCTTAAAGACTTGACGATCTCTCAACCTTGAGAAGGAGATTTTGCTCGAAATATATTGCAGTTCATAATGAAATGTGATTGTATGCATAATGCACATTTATCTTCAGCACATTTGTTTGCACAATTAGCATGAAATACTTTTAAAGAACTTGAATTAGTTGAACTTAGGCTTTCCACTGGCTTGGAATTGCTAGTGGAGCCATGAGCAGCTCTGTTACCACTCTCAAATGCTTCCAAATTTATCACTGCACCTTACAGAAATTGAACAAGGGTTTCAAAATTTGGGGATTCTTTCGGCAAGTTGGAATTTCCTAAATAATTTTCCCAATCTTTACGGGTTTGCTGATTAAGTTTGTTTACTGTGAGATGAACTAAAAGATTGTCCCTTTGCTCAGCAGGCAGCCACAGCATCTCCAGTGGTCGTATGCAATTTAGGGTGGAGGTTAAAATTCTTTTCAACTCCATGGAAGCTTCAATTTTGGCTGGGGAAATTGCAAACAAACTATCAATTTGAGAATTCACTTGACAACGTTTGTTCTAGTAAGTATTAAGCTATGTTTGACAGGCTAAGCGAAAATTATCACCTGTAATTGGAATAGAGTTAATATAATCCACTGCTTCACCAGTAACACAGCTTCTAAAGTAATGCAGTTTCGTAACTTCCGCAATACCCTTATCTTTAATAATCATTGCATCAAATAATTCCTTGAGGGCCAACCAGTCATTAAATGAAGGAGAAAATTTAGGCAAATCGACTCTGGGAAGGTTAGCGAGCTGAGTATCGTTTACGTTTTCTCCTGACTGTGAAGCATCGATTGCTACTTTTGTTGCTAAAGCATATGTCTATGTGTATATCCTGCTAGCCACCTTTCGGCATGTGGCAGGGGGTGCATGCACCAAGACTCTATTTACCTAGTCAATTACTTTCGTGTATTGTTCACGGAATAAAAGAATTCTTGAATCAGTTCGTTTTCACATCTATTTCTCTTATTTTCCTCGCTGTATCGGAGCGGTCTATATAGCAGGGAGAGCGCATTATGTCCGCGACATCTTCTGAGAACGTGGTTTCTCTGAACTTATTTAATAAATTTATCCTTAGGGTTAATCTTCTTTTTTCTAATGATTCCCATCCCACGTTCTTGAGCATCTCAGTAACACTTACTGATTTATCATAGCAATTCTTCATGACATGTATCACCTTTTGTTGCACCTTTTCTATTTCTCGAATACAGCACTTGTCGGCCGGGTCCCATACACTACATGCATACTCAAGGTGAGGCCTGACTAACGCAAAGTAACAACGCTCGCAGACTTTTTCTTCGCTTCTTCCGACTATTCTCTTAACAAAACCGAGTTTCTTAAAAGCACATACTACATAGGTATGTTATGGATGTGGGCACTCCATGATAAGTTATTAGTAAGGGTCACTCCTAGATATTTCACAGATTCTTCCGTTATTAAGTTTTTCCCTTGGAGGCTATACAAGTAATCTTTAGTTATCGATTTTCTTTCAAAGAAGTTAATTACAGAACATTTATCTACATTTAGCTCCAATTGCCAATCATCGCACCATTTTGCAATTTTATTTAAGTCATTCGAAAGGATCAATCTATCCTCTTCTCTCTCAATCTCTCTGTAAATTACCGTATCGTCCGCAAATATCCTAACTTTACTATCGATTATTTTGCTAAGATCGTTGATATATATTAAAAACAGTATCGGCCCGATTACGCTTCCCTGCGGGACGCCTGAGGTTACCTTAACTAGGTTGGAGCTAATTCCATCAAGTACTACGCGTTGCTCTCTGTCGGAGAGGAAGTCTTTTATCCACTCTATTACTTCTGCATTGATGCCCGCAAGTTTTAATTTGTACAATAATTTTTGATGGGGGACCTTGTCGAATGCTTTCCGAAAATCTAAAAATATCGCATCGACTTGCTTTTTATTTTCCGCAGATTTCAGGACATCGTGGACTAATAATGCCAGCTGAGTCTCGCATGATCGAGTCTTACGAAAACCATGTTGGTGCCTAGCTATAAAATTGGACGTTTCGAGAAAACTCATTAGGGAACTAGCAATTATATGTTCCATTATTTTACCGCTCAGTGATGTTAAGGAGATAGGCCTGTAATTCGCTGGATCCTCCTTTAAGCCGCTTTTAAATATAGGAGTGACATTCGCAATTTTCCAATCTTTTGGGACCTTACCTTCGCTCATACATTTATCGAATATAACTTTAAGAAAAGGTGCCATGCTCTCTGCTACTTCCTTGAATACTTGAGCTGGTATATCTTCGGGGGCCAGGGGCTTTATTCAGTTTGATCTGTCGCAACAACTTAATGATTCCGTCTTCTCTGATGGAGATTTTCGACATTGCTTCAGGCGTATCAAAATTATGTATAGGTTCTAATGTGTTGTTAGACGTGAAAAAACTACGGAAAAACTCATTTAAGATATTTGCCTTGCCCTTTGCATCATTAATTACATTACCGCTTTTATCTTTCAACGATCTAGCTCTTTTCCCTGGACCTCACGCACGTACGACCAAAAAGATTTCAGGTCTTCATCTAGCTATTCGCATAAAATCTTCTTTTTAAACTGGCGGAGGGCATCTCGCATAGTATGTTTCATTACTGATTTAGCTTCTTTATATACTGCAAGTTATACTGCAAGTTGTTCTAATATTCTTTCCTTCTGAGTCAATACACTTCTTTGATTTGTTCCAAAATTTCAGTCATGAAATAATCGTCATTGAAGTCAACCTGCTTTGATCTAATCATAGTGTTATGCTTGCAATTTAATTTTCTCCAGCATTCGTCTTTTGAGCTGCACTTCACATGTGCCCCTTGTCATCTTTGCTTGCCCTTCCTTTCTGAAATTTATAAAGGAATTAGCAATTTGCCTTGCAAGCTTTTCCTGCTCCTTCTTGAAAATCTCCACCTCATATGCAAGCGAGTAGTATCTGTATTTTAAGCAAACGTTCTATTAACATGGTTAGCAATTAAAGAAATAAGCACACAGGAGTGGTAGAGCAAGCAGACAGCATGTTTGTTGAATAGCTTGCACACGTTACATCGTATAGTGTCGAATGGCTCAGAAGCAGGCATTTAACTCTTTCGCACTCACAACTATTTCTGTTTTCATTCCCAGAAAGCTCACGCCTGATTTCTGAAGATTTCAATTATTTTTTGTGAGTCTACTTCTTGACATAGGATACTGAAACTGTGAGTAGATATTCAAAACATATTGTTATTTACACAAAAATAAATTTAAAAGAAATATTTCTATTTTTAATAGAAAATGATTGAACAAAATTTTTTTTTCAAATCAAAAATAATTTTCAAATTTATATAACTTCACAGTCTCTAAAGTTAACATTGAGGATATATTTTAGTCTTATATACTCGAATTTGACTTAGAAATTTCAATTTATTCATGAGTTATAAAGCAAAGTGAAAAGGCACATTTCATCGTGTCACACTTGTGCTCGGCTAAACACTCCCCATAGAATCCTTTATTGCTTCTACTACATACAGTTTAGGATCTTTTTCTGTTATGTATAGTACTGCAAACACAACAATTAGCTTCTTTTTTTCCATAAAGTTTTGTAACACCAACTTTACCTGAAATTTCTGTTATTGAAATCCACTCAGCACCTTAAATGTTCAATTATATTTATCAGACATTTTTGTCTTGGCAGTAATTTTCATGTTCCTTTGAAATGTTCTCTATATAAAACATAGCTATTCAATACCATTCTTGAAATTATGTGAAACAACTTTTTTCCAGTATTTTACACTTTTTTTTCATCCTTGTAGGTGTCCAGCATCATGTCAGAAGTGTCTACCCCCCCCCATAAACTCATTATAATCGGAAATTATTTTCCAGTTTGACTTTAATTTTCTCCTTTCCATTTATAGTTGGCTTCATTTCCTTTTGTAATGCATTTCCTTTACTTGAAAAACGGAGAACTGGCCCTTTTTGGGATGTTTTTCACAGCTTCCACACGATAGAATAGGCCCTAGATGAAGATATACCTTCTCCCCTACTGTGAATTTCCGTTTTGAAATTTTCAGGGAGAAATTTCCTATTTTTTTCTTACAATGCTCGTTATTTAGGTTCCCATAACATAAAGATGTTGAGCAATAGGGACAGACATAAAAAAAATTATCCACAAACGTATGATACCCTTTGCGTAAATAATTCCCCATTTCCAAAAGTTTTATAACACCATTATAACCCAGTTCAAACTCTTGGATATTAGCTCTGTCCTTTGACGTGAAGTGAAGAAAGCTCAGCAATAACTGGACACAGCATCACAAAGCATCCAAAATTTCATGCCTGACCTGTAATGTTTTTTGTTTGGTAAATATTGCATCAGGGTTGCTCTGTCCCACAAGACTTTCAACTCCGTAGTTCATATGGCACATAATGGTGGCAAAACACATAGTTAGCATGATCGAGTGAGGGTTTGTACTTCATGCATGGATCATACTCAGGCTATGAACATACTGGACATTTCTGTCTACCAAATGAAAAATAGCAAAATCATTGTAAAGCAATGCTTAGAAAACATTTTGCGAAACCAAGGAGTTGACTGTGACCATTCAGTACACCAGTAACATTGTGATGATTATGCAGGGAATGTTTCATTATCGATTGCAGAAAGACTACATAATTTACAAGTGTGGAAGTCAAAAAAACATATGCTATATAATGAGCAGATTACTAATCAGCAGATTACTTATCAGCTTTCAGATTACATTGTGATGACTATACTAAAGACTGGTTAGCTAGTGAATACAGACATATTCTATGGCCGTGAAGGTGAAAAATATGTATTGGATGTTGCATGCAGGGGATGGTGGAAAAGAAAATTTTTTTTGTTTAAGAATGAAATTAAAGTTGCCAAGAGAAAAACATATGAACACGGAATATATCAATTTACTTATTTTTCGGTTCAGAAGCAAAATGTAGCCAAAAATTTGATATAGAAAAAATTGCTAAAAAATGGGATGATGAGTTGCTGCGTTTCAGTAGTTCCAGGCATGTGGAGGAAGAGACAATTTCTTTTGTTTATATAAAATACTAAATACGGTAAAAGAAATACCATTTCAACTGAAGTGATAAACATTTATATAATCTCCAGAACAGAATTAAAACTAACTCAAAACAAGATAAACAAACATTTTTACACAGGATTAAACCTAGAACCAATATATTGGCACCTTGAGCATCTAAGGGTTAACAAACATCCAAGATCATGCACAAAAATGAAGCCGAGAAGCAATATGGCTTTTGATTCATTGTTGTTAGCTTTCACTGAAGCAAGTAATTATCGACACTATTAATGAATCAAAAGTTGAAAGTTCAAAAGCATATTAGCAATGCAATTGCAAGGCAGGTACATGCAGCATGTGAACTAACGTTCCATTTGATCGAATTATCTTCAATTCACCACAAAACTAAGAAAAGTGCAATACAACTTATCTCTTAGCAGCAAAGCAAGGCAGATGAAATTCAGTCCTCATGAGCAATTTCAATGCCGTAGTTCTCGTCCTGCCTCTCTTCTTCGGCTGAAGTCTTGAAGTATCATATATTTTTTGGAAGCGTTCCGATAATTCATTGATTCCAAATGATATGCTAGATATGACGAATCTGGCCCAAAGGACCAGTTTTAATGTATGTAGCCAAAAAAGAATATTTATTAAGTAATGGCAAAGCAATACAATGCAGTGCAAGCCTCCATTTCTCCACAAGCTGCTTTGGGAATGGAGTGGTGGCAAGGTTGTCCTTTTCAGTTTAACTTCGTCACTGGGTAGCCAGTGCCACCTTCTCAAACAACCACAGATTACCTGCACTTTCAAACACATTGTAAAATTCTCTTAATACTCACAAAAGAAAGATTTATGCAACTGCGAAATGGATGTGACCAAAAATGCTGAATTTTCTTCTCTTGATAAGCTGATGGAACAACCCAATGGTCTGTGTTAACTGAGCAAGATTTGGGGATTCCTCCATACGTAGAGGGACAAAGCATGAGAGATTGGTATTCAATAGTTCTCACAGTCAAAGAACAGGTTTGCCTAAATATCTACACTCAGATGAAGCGCATTTTTAAATAATAGCATCATAAATCCTTGGATAA
Organism: Ladona fulva; assembly: GCA_000376725.2. Classification (NCBI taxonomy): domain Eukaryota; kingdom Metazoa; phylum Arthropoda; class Insecta; order Odonata; family Libellulidae; genus Ladona; species Ladona fulva. Next base: position 41,681 of record KZ309124.1, on the reverse strand, counting down.
AGCTTTGGATATACAGAGCAAAAGCAACTTATGAGTGCCTCAGAAGATGATATCATTCTTTCAAGATGTAAGCAATGTGCTTCATTCAGCAGAGCTAGGTTCAAAGATTAAAATGAAAGGTTTTAGTTCCTTACTAAGCCCCAATTTACAAAAATAACGTAAGCTAACACATTGCATTGGAGAGAAAGTTTATTTTATTTACAATATAACCTTCCAATGTGACCGCCTCTGTACAATGACCATCACCTTAATGTGACCAGTGTTTATTTATCCAATGCTTTGTTTCTTTAAAAGAGTCACTTTGAAGGAGGTATATTTCATTGCAAGTTCCCCATATGGGCGGTCACTGGTTACAATAGACAGGTGGTTATATACAGAAAATATTACGTGTAAGAGTGTGGTTTGTACAGGAGAGCTTGGGAGGACTATTCCTTGTCTCTGCATATTTTCCAAGGAGCATAAATATGCCAACGGCCAAGAAGAAAGACAAAACTTGGAAATATCTTGAGGAGCAGATATTGGTGACACCGCACAGGGCCAGAGGTTGTGGTTTGGGAGCATCCCTTTATGGGGGTAGTTGGTGAAAGGACACAGGCTAAGGAGGACTTGTAGAAATCCAGGGGGTTTGTTGTATGTCGCAGAAGTAATAAACCCATTGAAAATCTAATCAACCCACGTGATTTACCCCATTATTCCCTCTTGAGGATCGCCAAAATCAGGCTGGCTGAACCTTTACGTTACATCTGATGTCAGAAGTGGAATCCTCATAAGCAAGGGAATATGGCGAGTCGGATTAGCTTTGGGGTAAGGGAAAGAGAACTCAAGGAGATTTTTCAGGAGTGTGGCGAGAAAATCAGTCGCCTTGCAGAGGAGAATCAAAACCTGTGATCGCAAGTTGGAAACAAGGCATCTCCTAAGAACAGTGTTGCATTGCTGAGTATGGTAGCAAAGTTTCACAGAAGGCCAGAGGAAAGCGTGGGGACTTTCTGTTAACAGCTGAATTAGCTGTGGAGCTGAGTGGTTGGGAGGGAGAGGAGACAGTGAGGACCGCAAAATTAAGCCTCGGTGGGGAAGTGGCAGCGTTCACAAAGATGAAGATCAAGTGTCGAGAAGCATTGACGTATGGGGAACTGAAGGCTCACCTTCTTAAAAGGTACCAATCTTAGAAAAGCTCATGATTTTTCCATGAGATACTTTAGACTATGCATATCACTGCAGGAAAAATAAACATTAAAACGTATGAGGCGTTGGGGTCACTAGAATATGTTGCCTCATTGCAGTACGAGGAGAACCAGAGGGCCTTAGACTCATATTTAAACGGATTGTCTGGCGAATTGGCAAGGTGTGTCGCTTGTCAATGCCTAAAACATTTGACGAGGGAGTGGAGGCTGCCATCAGAATCCAAGAAGTGGAGAGGAGACTCCATGTGCTGAAATGACTGAAGAGTGTTTCGCACACCAGGTGAGCTGAAGTTTTTCCACTACAGATTACCGGTACACCATGCAAAGGTGTGTACAGGGCCGGTGTTGTTATGAGTGCAACAGTGCAGGCCATTTGGCACATGAATGTCCCAAGAGGCATCAAAAAGAAATTTAAAACAGTAAAGGGTTGGCGCAACCGGCAAAGCCTGCCCCTGAAAAACGTGATGCTTTCGCGAGTGAGATTGCCGGGTAACTCTAACGATTTAGTGGCAACTGTATAAATAAATGGTTTCTCGAGAAAATTTTTGATTGACACAGGTGCTCAGATCTCCCTAATCTTGAGAGAGGCGTGTGAGTTGCGAGGGATTTGGCGGTCGAGTTACCGAGTTAGGGGAATCACAGGAAACAGATGTTACAGTCTAGGAGAAGTATGGGTGCAATTCACTGTAAATAGTAGAGAATATAATATAATGATGCAAGTTGTAAATACATTGGATGACTTTGACAGTATAATTGGGATGGATTATTTGTTAAAATATAAAGCTGTTGAAGATGTAAGTGTTGGTGTTATTAACCCTTTGTGTAGTGAGTTTTTTTCATGCAGGGCTAACCCCCAGGAGTGAGGTTTTTTCAAAAAAAATAAATTAGGTCCAGTTTCAGTTTTAATACCTTAAATCATTTTTTGGTCTTATTTATCTATGTAAACATGTTTAACATACATTTATAATATTTTTAATAATTTTTTAACGATCGTACTCCAGATGGTCAGGAGGCCCAAGGACGTACATGAACGTTTGTACTACTCAAAGGGTTAAATAGGGCAAGAAAAATGGTGCCTGAATGGTAACAGGGGGAATCTGTGTATGGGCTCAGGTGTAGGAGAGGATGTCTATAGCTTAAAGTCAATGCCCCGCCCACTGAGGGGGAGAAAGAGGGAGACTCAGCGGGACAGAGACCAGGAGTTAAAGAGCATGAGTGCAGGGCCATACCCATTAAAGAAAATTGCAAATATAGGGGATATAGGGACAGTATGACGAAGGGTATTTACAGAGTTCATGTGAGAATAACCTGACAGTAGCCGCCTCCCAAAGACAGTACCGCCAAAGGGTTAGAAGTGATATAAGTGCAGTCATTAGATTATTGAAGGCAGAAAAAATTCCTGCTTGCAGTGGGAAGTGAATTAACATCTTACTTCCCAGTACTACTTCAGCTCTATTATATCTTCATACAGGTTCTACTTCAGCTCCATTATTACATCACTCTCAGGGGAGTGATGAAGAAGAACCTGTATGAAGAGTGTTTTGTGGCGATAGGGTTAAGTCGAGTGGAGGATAACTATGACGTGTTTGTACAGGTCACGAATTTCCGTGAAGAAGATGTTACTCTACAAAAAGGCACAATTTTAGGGAAAGTTGAGATGATGAATATGTGTAGCGAGGCCCCAAATTGAGGTTTGACAACTTGGGTAAGGGTGGAGAGGAGAGGCGACAGGGTTGAGTTTTGTAGAGAAGCTCAGTCACCTAAATGCGAAAGAAAGAATGATTTTGGGCCCTATCTTAGAGGAGTTTCAACTTATTAACGACGGAGAGAACCTACCGATGACTAATGTGATGACACAGCATTCCCACCGGTGAAGTGAAACCTATTTATGGGAGGCCCTTCCGGATCCCCCACCATCAGAAACCGATTGTTGAGCAGTTGGTGAAAGAACAATTGGAGGCAGGGATCATTACGCCGAGTTCAAGTCCATGGGCCTCACCTGTTGTGGTGGTTCCCAAAAAATCTGTAGACGGTCAACTAAATTTTGATTTTACGTGGATTTCCGGGAGTTGAATGCCATGACGACATGAGACGTTTATTCGATTCCTCAAATTGTTGATACATTGAATAATTTGGGACAATGTAAATATTTTACCGTTTAGACATGACTAGTGGCTAACATCAAATCCCTATGGACCCCAAATCCCAATTCAAGACTGCATTTAATGTGGAAAGTGGGCCCTATGAGTATACTCGTATGCCATTTGGCTTGAAAAATGCACCAGCGAGTTTCCAAAGGTTAATGGACCTGGTATTGAGGGGATTGACACCAACTCAATGTATGGTGTACATTGATGATGTGATTGTTTTTAGCAACACATTCGAGGAACATGGGGAGAGACGAGTTTTTGAGAAATCAAGAAAGGCAAATTTATCCTTAAGAGCTGGATAAGTGCCATTTTTTGCAGTCCGAGGTGAAATATTTGGGACATCGGAGAAGTCCCAATAGAGTTTACCCAGATGAAGAGAAGATCAAAGCGGTGAGGGATTTTCCAATGCCCACTTCGATGAAGGAACTGCAATCCTTCTTAGGCCTTGCTAATTATTATCAAAGGTTTGTAGAGATAGGTATGCAGAAATAGTGAGACTGTTTACCCGCCTGCTTAAGAAGGGTGCATCTTTCATTTGGTCCCCTGACTGTGAAAATGCCATGGCAAATTTAAGTGCAGCTTTAACTCATAGTCCCATACTCGCTTACCCAGATTTTTCTAAATCATAGTAGTAGAGGGGAGTTGTAGATATTATTATACTATAGTCATATAGTAATAGTAGAGAGGAGTCATTTCCAAACACCTTTCCTGGTTGTGAAATCAGTAAGGGGAAATGGTAATTTAGGGAAGTGCAGTTCTCCTCCAAATCCAAAGTTGTGTGGGCCGACTTATTGTTGTACAGCCACAAATGCAAGTTAGACTTTTGATGCACTTTTTGCAATTCCCAAAACATATGAACCATTCTATTAGATACAAAATGCTTTATTCCTTTCAAAGCTATGGAGATCCTTTCTTCCTTCACTTGATGTATATGGAAGAGTATCCATTAAGCTAAAGTCAATATATAAGCCTGAGTATATATCTGAGTAGAACTATGCATAGAAACAAGTTGTAAACTATATGGTAATATGAAACCCTTCCTCTTGAGGAAAACTTTGACTAGTCCTAAGAAAAGCACCTTACATAGCCGGAAATGCCCCTCAAATATTCCCACTCTCCTCCACTTTCTTCCCCTCATCATCAGCCAAGTTTGCGTGAATTGTCTACACAACCATCAATAATAACTATAAAATTTGAATATTTCCTTAAATTTTATCTCATTTTAAAAGTTAAACATTTATATTCCAAATATATTATTTCAACTCGTTGTTCAAGACACTATTGGGAAGTTCTGCTGGATTTCCATACTCCGTGTTTTGTTGGTATTTTCTTGCACAGAAATTTATATTTCTTGGATGACGTCTCAAGCAATCTTTAAATCTCACTAAGGGACAGGATCTTTTTAAATGTTAAATTGATAAGTGCAAAATATAATACTAAGAAAAATTGGCACAACCACTGCACTATGTTTAAAAAATGAATATCTTCATGAAATAGTAATTATAAAATCTACTATTGCAGAACTTTCCATGGCATCCTAGGCTTGTAAATACACTGACAGAAAGGCACACAGCAATGCTAGCTGATTACCCTGCAGTTATTCTTTTTGTTGGTAAGTATATTTTGTAGCAACTGAATAAATGTACAATTAAATTGAGGCATGTAATACATCACCATTCATTTATCTTTTCAGAGGGTGAAGACAGTGAAATTGAATTTGCTGAATCAGTACTACTTCCAGCTGCTGATGAATACAAGTCAAAGCACCAAGAAGAGGATGATTTATGTCTACAATTCTTCATTGGATGTGATGTACGACAACTTTTTTTTCTATTTAAAGCTAAGATTACAATATGGGTGTTCAAAAAGTTCTGAAAACACTTCCCTCTGAATGAAAACACACCCATGCCATGGGTATTGTATCAGCAACTGCTTCACAGGCAATTTCATGCAAGTAAATTACAGTGATGAATGTTACTTTAATGTCATACTTTTCATTTCTGATTGAGAGTGTGATATACATCACTTAGCCCCAATTACTTGGGATAAATTGAAATTTTGGATGGAATGACTAATAGGGAATGTAAATACTGTTTGTTATAATGAATGTACATTCCTGGACAAAAGGAATGCAACACTTGCAGGATATTACAGAAGAAATTGATAAATTAATGGATATATTTACTTTAATTGTGAACGGATGCTTTTAAAGTTTCTTTCGCATGATTGAATTACTTTATTGTGGAGGCAAATAAGTTGATCTTTATTTATTTGAAAATCTTTCGATTACTTAAGTAGGCAAGCTATCTATGAAGCGAGGAAAAATCCTTTCTTCCTCAAAAAATTTTAAATACTGAGGGTATATTTCAGTATGTAATATCTACTTCTTATTATTTATTATACATTAACAGTGGATGGAGGGTTTGAGAAAGGGTAAGCAGGCAAGGAACAACCCAAAAGAGTGTGTAAAACGAAAAGAAAGCAAGGGCTACGGGAAACAAATGGCTGAGGGAACCCGCTAACAGAATGTGCTCCGTGGCCGGTATTTTGCATAAGCGCACCCAACGTCACACAACGGTGTAGTTTCTAGGAGTAGGGATCTATACTGGTCAGCAAATAGAATGACATCCAAAGAGACTCGACCAGACCAAAAACGGTATAGTAATCCATATTCCAGGAAGTAATCGACAAACCCGCCATTTCTGAGGCATATTTTAGCTCCCACATGTATTTGGGGTTTTCCCTGCCTTGAAGCAGCCCTTCTTTCCAGCCAAATTTCTGGACAATTTTTCTCAAAACGTTACAAGTATAAACAAGGAAGGTTAAGTTGATACCTTTAAAATATTGCATTCAGCGATCGAAGGACAGGAAGCTGAACCATAAGAACTTTTGTGTGTTGTGAAAATATTTGGGCTGCGGTGGCTACAGAAGTTCAAAAAAGGGAACCAAGGCCGAGAAATTCAAATGAATTATGGGAGTATATTGAAAATGAGTAGGCGATGTTAAGCTCAAAGCTTTGCGAGAAACTGATTAAGTCGATACCGAAAAGGCTTCAGTTTCATACACTAAAGAATACATCGGAAAGCCGCAAATAATTTTTGCTAACGAGATACGTCAAAGGTAAAAAAGTTGGGTCATATTCATTGGAGCTTTACATGGAATGATAGAGCAACATGAAATTGATTCAACAGAAAATGTTGTCTGAGAAATTTATACACATTTTAGTTACCACTATTCTTGAAAATGAAGAATACTGATTTGACTTAAGGACTATCTTTGCTTTCAATTAAGATGTGAACAGACAAAGCCAATTGATGTCTCTCGAATGAAGAAAATTAAAAGAATGTAGACACGAGCACCAAACATAACGCGAGCAGCTATTAATGTTATTTTATCTTCAAAGACCTATAAATTCCAGGAATAACCCTTTAACTTTCATAAGATTCGATTGCGTATCATTATCGCCAAAAATTCCGACAAACGGGTACTCTTAAGATTTCGTATTTCGCGGTCCCTCTCCGAATCCGTTCTCAAACAGGCAGAGACGGCAGGGATACCGACCGAGGGTCATCTTTACGAGATCCACAGGATCGTACCGAGGCTCCGCCTTCTCCCCACCCCTCCGAAATTAGCAGTCACGCTGTTGTCACATATTTCTAGCTCTTGCTCAGACCAAGAGCTTCGGCAAACTAGCAGGTATGGCGCTGCGCAAGTGTTGCGTTCCTATTGTCCAGAAGTGTACATCATTTACATGAAGAAATGCCTTTCTAAATATTGACAGAACAGGGATTTGAAAATGGCCCACATAATTGACATGGTTCTAGTCATAATCTATATTTGAATACAAAAATTGGTTGAAAAATTCTATCCATTAATGTTAAGATAAAATGAAGAAACCTATTTTACCTTTTCATTGATCTGCTGCTATTTTAAAAGGAGTAAAATCATTTTCCAAAAAGAAGATAAACTGACTTATAAAATTACAATTATTTATACAACGAGATTGCCCTTTTTGCCAATTTTATTTTTAAAGATGTTTAGAAATAAGATTATATCTAGAATGAATAATTTTTGTTATGTGACGTCACAGTTATCACCACCTCTGCATTTATTTTTTAATTTTTATATATTTTTTAAAATTTTGATTTAACATCTACTTTGAATGTGACTATAAGGATAATCTACTGTGTATGTTGTACCACTTCATAGTTTTCAGACATTTTACTGTTAACCAAAGATGTAATGTACTATGTTACTTTTAATGTTTAAATTGTTAACTGTGCATTGCCTAAGGGAGGTTTTGGAGAGGTTGCCCTCCTGTTTATGGGTAAATTCAATTTTTATACTCTCTTCCAGCATTGCCACCTGGCCAAATTGCAACGCAATTAATTACAAATAAATAATAAATAGGTGAATCGCCCCTACTCTTAAGAATTATCTAACTATAGTTTACTCCTTTAGGTAAAGCCTTTATATTTGGTTTTGAATGAATGTGCTTTTGGGTTGATGAGGAGAGCTAAAAGCTCACAGATACATATGAATTTCCACATGTATACTGCAAGTAAAACAAAATGTTTATTTCAGCTAAAACATTGAGACAACAGAGAATATAACTCTGCCAATTTCAAAATTTGGCTGTAAAGGATCTGAAGCCCAGATTATTGATGCAGCAGTGAAATACAAAGATACTTTGCAGTACCCAATGAATTGCAAAATTAGGAATTCATATAAGTACTTTATTTAACTTTAAAGCTGAAGCACTTCGTTATTCAGATAATTTCTCATAAACTGAAATCAACTGAGTCTAATCCTATACAAGGGAAAAGAGAACGTTAGAAAGTAGCAGATGTGGCAAGGAGAAATATGGCAAATTTTCATGTTCACCATTCATACTGAATTCAGTATGTTCTTGTAGAAATTAATGAATGCATATTTGTATAACATTATTAAGCCCTTTCGTGATAAAATTATAATATCTGGGCAATTTCCTCTGAATTTACTTTCTGAGAGCTGATTTTGCAACCATAACTTACGATAAAACCCAGCATAAACAGGTGTTGGGAGGGAGTGCCCAGTAGGCAATCATGCCATTTACCATCAGGGACCTCAAAAGGGTCATTGCTTGGGTTGGTAAAATACATTGGGCCATTATGGACTACACTCAAAAATATGAAGTATGTTTCAGTTTTGGTGAATATATAATTATTAGAGTAAAATGACACCATTATTTGCTTCTCTCTTCAGTCAGAGCCAGTTGACACACTCCGAGAAAGTGTGGGCATTGATGATGCAGTCCCCCTGCTCACAGTTATCGACATGGCAGCAAGAAAAGTTTGCATCATGGAGGATGGAGCAGAGATAACTCAGGAATCAGTGAAGGCATTTGTAAACAAATTTCTAATAGGGGCCCTGCCAGTTACGGAGATACGAGACAACCCATCTCCATATGAAGCTCAGCCAAAAATAGTACCACCTCAACCAGCAACAAAGGCAGTGCCAACTGCAACTCCACTAAGAGCAAATACACAGGAAGTGTAGGATAACAACAGAATGAAACATTAGACACAACTTATTGCTCTTCCACCAACGTACGACTCCAGTCCAAAGATAGACCCAACCCCAGTCTTTTTCTATTAGAAACCACATCTTTTCTGATAAACTATTGTAAATACAACACAAATGGAACTCGGCGAAATAATCTCTAAATCAGTGATTTATGCATGGTCTTATTAAAGCAGATCTTTGAGTATTAAATCTTTTGGAAACCTCTGATCTTCAATACCAAGTACAAATCCCAAAAGATTAGGTATGCCCATGGTAGGAAAATTGCATACTGGACAACTGTGCCCTTGGAAAATGTGTCCTTCAGATTAATGCTATCTAATCACATTTTATTACAGAATCGAATGAAATACTTCACGTTGAGTTTCTAAGATAACACCTCTGTTCTTTACACTGCCGGGATTATTAGTATCTTATTTAATCATTGAAAGTTAGGTATTTTGATTTTCTGAGGGATGCAGTTGCTTGGAATGTATTAACTCTGATAACATGGACACCCACAAATCATGAAATTAAAATCCATGACGTTTCTTCAACAGTGTTCAGTAAATGAACAAAAGAAAACAATGCATCAATCCAACAAATTTTGTAATTTCCTGAAAATACTTCTTACTGTGATACTTTGGATGATGAAGAATCCTAATCATTTACTTTTCAGTTAATGCTTTTCTCTCTATATTTATTTAAGTTAATATTTTTGCTGTTTTTCAGAACTGACAAACAATATATATGAAAATACAGACATGTGAATGACAAACCAAAAGGACTCGGCAGAATATAGGCATATTTTAGGAAGCCAAAGTAAATGGCCACAAAAAAGTACTTCTTAACAAATGATAGCTCTGGTTCCTTATCTGATGCATTTGTTCACATACATTACTTTGATGATAAAAATGTTCTCAATTACACAAAGGAAAGCTAGTTTATTATGGTCTGTTACAGATCTAGCTCCAGATAAACAAGAGTGTGATTAGAATCAGTGGCATAGCCAGGAAATGGGGGTTCACAGGAACATATACAGGTGACTCTCAAAAAACATATGCACATAAAAATCTGATTCCATCTTTGTTACATTTAGGGATAGAAGTTCTCCAGCCCCAAGAATGTAAGCACACTCAGAGACAATTCCTGGCAAAGATGCCAAATATATATAAGCAGTATAATACATTTACCTGCAAAAAAGTGGAACCCAAAACCAAGTACTTAGGATATAAGGATTGGATTGATCACCAAAATATTCTTACTCAAAGAGGTTAACAAAGCAATTTCAAGCACTGCATCACTGATTTACAAGTAATTTAACGTGTATGCCTATGATGACAGATTGTGACATTGTGAAAAAAGTCAATCTTCTTCTGGAAGTGACAAGTGATTACCACTCTAGTAAATAACAAATCTGAAGAGATAGCATTAGAGACTAAACTTTCCTAGAGGATTTTATGAGAGAAGAAAACCTAAGGATTAAAGTGACTCAATGTGGCAGCCAAAGGAATGGATATAGAGATGTTTAGCTGAAGTTGGGAGATTCCATCCTGAAACCACATAATGGAAATGTGTCCCCTTTCTTATATTTACATGAACAATTTTGCTATGAAATGTGTTTTTTGCACGCTTCTAAACAGTGTAAAGGCACTGGAAGTAGGAGTTGTGATATCAGAGAAAGATGTATCTTTCAATTAGGTACAAGTTGTAATAAAGATTTTCCCTTAAATAGTTTATTTCACTTCACTGGCAAAAATTGATCACTTTATCTTTAATAAATAAAATTTACTTTCACATCTGAATTAATGTTATGTACAAATCAAACACTTAAAAATCCTAAATGGAGATGTTTCATCCCACTTATGAATCCACAGTAAAAATATTCCACAATTGATGCTATAATCCATTGATAAAACTATTCCATTATCCAATGATTAAAACCACACACAAAATATATTTTTAATTCTATGTACACAGGTTGATCATATTTATAAAATGGTTATCTTCTGACCCTGAAATTTAACTCAATAGAGCAGTTAAAGCATCGAAAAATTTGGTCCTGTCTTCACATTTCAGCCGAATACCTGTGAATAAAAAGAGAAAGAATACAAAACTGAACCTATTTCATCTAAAGAAACTTATATTTAAAAAAGAAAACCCATGATTATTGTACAATATTATGCAATAAAAACATCTTATTTGGGCAAATCTGGGACAAGAGAACCCCATCTGCCATTTAACCTTTCTCAGAATTTTGCACAAATAAAAATATATAAGATAATGAGATTTTAAATTTACAGATTTTAATAAGCTTAGTAGAAATAGAAATAAAAGAAGACAGAATGGTTTTGCAAATGAGAAAAACTGATTTTTTTATCACAGAAAAAATGTTTCCACTGAAGGAAAACAGCCACAAAGACAGTGAAAAACCTGCAAATGTTGAAGGAGAGAGTCAAAGAAAGAGAGAGAGAGATTACATAGGAGGATAGTAAAAATAACAAAAGTTATAGTCATACACAACAAATTTCAGAATGTAAGTATTCCTTTACAATTAAAATTTAGTATAAAATGAACTCAAATATAGAGCAATTGTTTATAAAATTTTACAATTTTAATAAATCTGAATCTCACTTTAATAATGCTCTAAATGTTCCTGTTTAACCTTTAAATGACGAGATTAAATCCCAAATGTATCCCTGAAGGGCCGGGCATTTAATTGCCCATGGTACAAAAATTAAGCATCTTTCCAGTTAATGTTAAATAACTCGGAAACTATTAGTGATGGTCTAATAAAACAAATGTATTTTAAAGGCAACACCATAATGTCAATGCTTAGTTTTTTTTATTTCCAATATTATATTTTAACTGTACAAGAACTCACTTGAAATCGAAGAACTATAACTATTAATGAATGCATATTTNACTATAACTTTTTTATCAAAGGCAAATTATTTTACAAGACAGTAAATTTTACTTTATATTATAATAGTAGTTAATCATTTTTTAATCAGTTTATAAATGTATTCATAGTTTAGCATGTTTTTATATTTTATTTTCTGTGTGATATTTCCAAAAACAAGGATCAATACAGAGTCCAACATCACTCTTCACACAGCGAATGTTCTTATGCCTAAGGAATGAAAATCACTGAAACTGGGCTTCATCGTTATCTTTGTTTATGTGGCAAGGAAAAAAGCTGACCACATGCTTAGAGTGGCAATGCTCGGGACACCCAGGAGTGTTTACTTCCAACACAACGGATAGGATTAGAGTGCAACAGAACTGTTTACATTTGAGGAGGGAGATTCGTGGTGACAACAGCCTAATTTCGAAAGTGATGATGGATATATATTACATGGCAGGAGTGATTCGTTGTTTGGACCTGAGCAAGAAGACCATCTCAAGTACCTAAGAAAAATATCTGCCTTACCTCAATCACGAAAGTGATAATAAGCTTATTTGAAAGAAAGAGTGTCTTCGTGGTCCCTAAAGGGACCGCTTGGCCATTCGCGAATACATTAAGTGGTTCCTGTACGAACTGCACAGATGATAAAGGTTAAGTTAACAGCAAGGTGAAGGTGTGTGAATCACTTGTCCTTTTCAATAATATAAATATCAAAAGACTTTGAAATCCTTTGAAAATTCAGGAAGATGAAAATTGTAATCAATATGTACCCATTATACAGTTTATCATGTACTCTTGAGAAATTTTTAATGTTGAACAAGTAATTTTTACTGCACTCTTCGAATTGGCATTGCTGCATAACATGAATTATTCAATTACGCATTATTTAATACTATGAACATTGAAATCACAGTCAATTGTGTTCATAATGTTAGTAAAAGTAAACAAAATATAAACTACATTATAATATGTAACATACATAATTAACCAAGAAGGTCATCTTTGTTTGAACACTAAATTATCAGGACTATTATGTAAATGGAAAGGCCAAATGAAGTAAAACAATTGAGGGAGAAAAAAATAAAAAGGGGAGGGTAAGGAAAGAAAAAGTTAAACAGAACGGCTTGCAAAAATGAAAATGGGATCGAACAGTGTCTTTGCAAAATGGACCTGTAAAAGATGATTTGTATATTTTTTTTAATGAAGCTAAAGAGGGAGCATTTTTTAATTCAATTGTGGATTGGAGCTTTTTTGAATTTCCATTTTCCCTTGGATAGATGAATTAATAGCTGATTTAAAAAATACCATTCGAGTATACAACCAACCTACCTTATCAACAAAATATCCATGTTCATGTGGTCTATGGTGCCATTAAGATAAGATGCAGGTGAGAGAGTGGAGATGTTAATCATTAGTATAGAGAGTGTAATTGCAATAGGATAGGTCTGCCTACAGAAGTAATGATTGCAAGGAGTGCTTTTGGTTGCAGTAAGTACTTTTTTTAGTTTTGTTGGGGTTGAGCCTTGCACCCACATGGCAGTGCCACCTGTGATGAGGCAGCAATTCACAGAGTGAATGTTGTGTAGTTTACAGATGATCATTGCAAGGGAGAGTGTAGAGGTGGGAACAATCGAATAAAAATGTTTGAATTATTCGATTGTTCACTTCAATCGAATGATCTTATCCGAATAATTTCAATAGAATGATTCTATCCGAATAATTTCAATAGAATGATTCTATCCGAATAACTTCAATCGAATGATTCTATCCGAATAATTTCAATAGAATGATTCTATCCAAATAATTTTATCTGAATAATTTCAATCGAATGATTCTATCTGAATAACTTCAATCAAATGATTTTATCCGAATAATTTCAATCGGATGATTCTATTCGAATAACTTCAATCGAATGATTTTATCTGATTAATTTCAATAGAATGATTTTATTTGAATAATTTCAATCGGATGATTTTATCCGAATAATTTCAATAGAATGATTCTATCCAAATAATTTCAATAGAATGATTCTATCCGAATAACTTCAATCGAATGATTCTATCCGAATAACTTCAATGGAATGCTTCTATTCGAATAACTCTTTCGATAGTTCTATTCAGTTTTTGTTTAGCTTCTCCTCGACAAGGGAGTATCCAAAAGAATTCTTTCGGCTTTCTGCTTGTTTACTCTCCGCGCGGTAAAGAGGAGAGGAGCCTGGGTTCTTGAGGGTTGCATCATCTACTTCAAGGGAAGTCCCTGAGAACCCCGAATGTTGATGCAGAAGATTTCCAACTCTGACGATAATGTGAAGCAGAAGTCCAGTAATTATAAAGCTTGAAAATATCACTGTAGTGATCGAATTCTTCTCAATCTCACAAGGAGAGGCCACGAAATATGCTCCGCCGATTTGAACAAAATATTTTTTTATGACAGAGGAGATGAAATTAGCAAAAGTGAAACGGGGTTCTTGCAAATGGGCCTTAGTTTTTTTTAATAAATTATTTTCTATTCATAGTTTTAAGCCAGTTAAGCCTATTGTGGAACGTGTTGGTGCGCGGTTAGAGGCCATCAATTATGGATTTTCGGGAACCTATAATGTAGAAACCCTAATTTTCAACCTAGGTTTTCTTTGAATTCAATTTCTATTTTAATTAGAATGAATCAATTNGAAGTTCATAGTTACTTCAATAAATATTCTATATTACTTAATTCATTTCCTGCAGAAACTTTAATGGAAATGGACGTAATCGAAAACCAAACAGATGTCAGTATTTCCATGAAAGCCCAATTAATTGGCGAAAGAGCTGTTAAAAGTGTCATCAAAATTCTTGAGGATAACATATTCTTCGATGACGAGGAATTGTTTTTGGAGGATGAGCACGAAGAAGCAGAATTAGATAGCAAAGAGGAATCAGAATGCAGTAGTCCTTCCTCACTGCAGGGCACCAGAAACTCACTGACGGTCACTGGCAACTTTACAGAGGTTAGGATCGATACAATTGAAATGGAAAACACAACTCAAGGTATGGGGTAAAGACACTGAAAATGGCGAGACGCGTTTAGACAAATTGGATATGATAAAGAAATGTAGGTATGACAGATTTTGTGAAGCGAGGAAAAGAGTGGAACACGTTACCTCTAGAACCATCCAGAAGTGGGCTTTAACAATGGCTTTCCAACACCTGTCACCTACTTTTACATTTAATGCTTCTAGATCTTGGCTAAATAAATTCAAAAAGGAATATAAAATCAAGCAGCGGAAAATAACAAGCTATGTTTCCCGTAAGGAATTAACATCTATAGAGGAAACGTTGAATTCAGCAGAAATTTTTAGGAAGCAGACTTATAATTTGATAAGGAATTATGATCCGGACTACGTGATAAACACCGATCAAACTGGCTGCGAATACCGTGTTGAAGTGAAACGTACTTAGATTCATCGGGGAGAAAAATCTGTGGCCTTAAGCGTTCGAGATAGGAACAAAGTAACACATTCATACACTGCACAGTATGCTATCACCACATCAGAAAGATTACTACCACAAGTGTTTCTATGTTTGCAGGAAGTTGACGGTAGTTTGGGTCCTAATGTTCGAAGAAATGTGGATCAGTTGGTGGGAAAATTTAAAAACAGTTTTGTAACTTGTTCAAAGTCAGGGAAATTATCAACAGATATTTATAAAGTGTTTTTGGAAAATGTAGTGAAGCCATACGTCTCATCCAATCAAATTTTGCTGATATATGATTTATGGAGTGGCCAAACGAATCTGTCAATTTACGATGAACTATTTCTTGATGAAGACAATATCCCAACTTGTAAGCTAAAGATAATTCCAGCAAAATGCAAAATAAAAATAATAAAATTCAGTCACTTAGTTCAGTTAATTCTAATTTATTGTGATTCACATTAGTTGTAAATGCAATTAATGCTCGTTCATCGAGTCTATTTCATGGCGTGGTTCCTGCATACAAATCTGCTGCATTTGTCACATGTTGAAGTGTATTTATTGTCTCCACCAGAGCAGAAGCTGCACCTACCTCTCCTCCTTTCTCCACCTCTAGTTTCTTAACCCTTAGAGTGCCAACGTCGCTGAGAGCGACACTGACAAATTTTCCGAAAAGTGCCAGCGTCGCTCTTAGCGACTCCTTTTTCCGATGGCTCTAAATGTAAATAAAAATGGAATAAATCGTATTTTATGTTTCTATTCTTTTTCTTTGTACCTTAGGCTATATTTTGATATAAGTTTTTTGCATGTAGATCCAATATTCGAATTTATACGATTACTCTTATACTGCAGTGCAGTACAGCGCATTGAGTCTTTCGTCCGGTCCGTTGCTCTCACAACTGAAACGCTTAGCGTCATCGAAACATATCACCCCCTTATCGGGAGATAATCACTCTTTTCTAATTAGGGTGATGTTGTTTACTGAAGAAATGCGAAGTGCTGCATCGGCTTTCAGGCTATCCCACTTGTGGGCTGTAAACACAAAGAAGGTTAGTCACTCTCTGCATAAGAGCAGATTCGGATGTCATCACTGTCCGGCGGTGTTTGCAGTAAACGCGTACTTTCTACTGCTTTCCTCAGTATTCATTCATTTAGTGCCTGTGCTTTTTTATATTGGAAAATCATTGAAAAAAACTGAAAATGAGTGCCCCAATGAAGAGAAAGGAAACTTTGAATGAAGAAGAAATTTCTAAATTGATCAGCGATGAATCGAGTGACAGCGATTTTTTGCTAAGTGATACTGAAAGCAGTGCATCTGAAGATGAAGTAAGTGAAGATGAAACTGAACTATCTTCTTCTGAAAGTGACGCTAGTGAAAGCTGTTGGGTTGAAAAGGATGCTGATGGACAGGACACACCACAACTTCAACATCAGTTTGCAGAGCGTCCAGGTTTGAAGCATGCCCCACCGACTGATTCTAGGCCAATCATTTATTTTCATCTCTTCTTCACTGAAGTGCTGTTGAAGCTGATGGTCACCGAAACCAACAGATATGCACAACAGTACCTTCGGACACACAAAAACTTATCACCCAATTCTAGAGTGAGTTCTTGGAAACCAACGACAGTGGCAGAAATAAAAGCTTTCATAGCTTGTATACTGAACATGGGCATAATTACTAAACCAAACGTATACAGCTACTGGTCGAAAAAGAAATCTTTGTCAACTCCTTGGTTCCGGCACATGTTCTCTCGTAATCGATTTCAGTTATTGCTGAGGTTTTTCCATCTTGTAGACAATTCCAAAATCCCCACTCCTGATGATTCATCCTATGACCCATGTGCCAAATTTCAGCCAATAGTTGATCACGCCAATCGTATCTTTCGACATTACTATACTCCCCACCAACAATTGAGCATTGATGAGAGTTTGGTTGGTACCAAAAGTCGCAGTAGATTATTGCAGTACTTGCCAAATAAACACCATCATCGCTGGGGAGTAAAATTTTGGATGTTGTGTGATTCAGTCTCAAATTACTGTCTTGCATTTTATGCTTATCTTGGAGCAAAAAGTAACAAAGACAAGGATGACGTGAAAAAAAATGGGCTGGCCTATACTGTAGTAAATAAATTGCTTACTATAGGAAATTATACGAATAAAGGTTACCACATCTTTTGCGACAATTTTTTTAGTTCGATTCCCTTGGCTAGGTATCTCTACTCAGTCGGGACATACATTACAGGAACACTTCGTAGAAATCGCAAATTTCTCCCTCACCAGATTCTACAAAAGTTCAATGTGGGAGAGGTAAGATTTTTTAGAAATGCCTTCCTGTTACTGTGTGGATTTAGGGAAAAGAAATCTCAAAAAAAGCAAGTATTACTCCTTAGCACTTCTTCAGGTGCAACAGTATCGAACATAGCACCAAAAAGAAATATGGCACCAGTTTCCAAACCAGATATCATATTGGAATACAATAGATACATGGGAGGCATAGACACGTCTGATATGATGCTTTACGTGTATTTGGATGAAAGAAGAACACTAAAGTATTGGAAGAAGGTTGTGTTCAATGTAATATCGAGAATGCTGCTGAATGCATACATTCTATACAAGGAAAATGTTTTAGGTGGGGACAAACCAATGTCTCGATTGAACTTCAACACTTCCATAATAGAGGAGCTTGCAAGAGAATGGCATGAGGTTAGAGACACTGATAAAAAAACCATCGACGAAGAAAATCCACCAGGTCCTTCTCACGTATGTGGTGTAAAGATGCTTCCTGAAAGAAAACTAAGATTGTGTAAGGAGTGCTCAACACCGGAAAGAAAAATCAGGTCGAGAACAGTATGTGTGAGATGTGACAAAGGGCTGCACCCAAGATGCGTCAATAGCCACAAATGTTAATAAGTAAACATTTTATTGTTATTGTATTATGTTTTTGAATTTCATTTTTGTTTACAAAGTCTTTTTCAATGTTGATATCTATTTTTATATGTCTCTAGTATAAATGCCATTTGTGTCCATTTTTCGTACATTATGAAGTTTTATTTTTTTTCCAAATTTTTATGCAATATTTGGCATACTTTTTGCTTTTTATCCATGTTGTTTTGTGTTTCTAGAAATACAAATTATAGGTTTTGTACTATGCCATATATAATACTTCAAAAGCCATATTTAGTGAAAGAAAATTTATTTTATAAAATAATTGCTATAATAAAATAATTTTATTGTAATTATTTTTTTTCTTAATTGCTGCAAAAAACACTGCCTACAAAGGAAGTGTGTGTCTACTATACCGTGTAAAATTTTCAGCAAATTATTATGAATAATTCTGTTTTATAGACATTTCACATAAAATCTGCATTTCTCAGGAAAATAGCCTGGCAATTTTCACACGAATTTTAGCAATGAGCTTGGCACTCAAAGGGTTAAGGCTCCTGTCTTACGGTAGAAACTTTCCTGCCTGTCAACTCAATACTCCGAATAATGGTTTTCTGTAAATTTTTCCCTCTGGTGTCTACAATACACCGGGCTAGTCTGTCAATGTTTTCTTTGATCATTGCCAAGGTTTCCAAAAATAATTTTCTGGACCCACACAAACGTATTATGAGTTAAGAATAATCTGGTATTTTCCTGGCGAAGTTGATGTAGGATTTCAAAATTTACTTGGTGGCCTTGGGTTATTGCATGTTCGGCTATTGCTGACTTATCTGGTTGTATTAAACGGACGTTCCGTTCATGTTCCTTTATTCTAGTTTCTATAGTTCTGCCGGTTTGTCCAATGTACACAGATCCACATTGGCAGGGGATTTGGTATAGGCGTTATTGCTTAGGTAGCAATAAGAAGAACCAAAAAAAATATCCTTTGCCATAAGGATTTAAAATAACACTGTTATTGAGCTCGCTTATACTATTATTTACATTTATCCAGCCACGATGACGAAGTGGTTCCTCCGAATAATGGCCAGTGTAGGATTCCAATACTAAGGTCCAGGGTTCTAATCCCGGCAAACCGGATTATTCCGATAAGGGAATGGTTGTGTGTGTTTGTGTGAAAAATTTTTACTGCACCAGTTCCATCCTCCTTCGAAAAATCCTTACCAGTCGCTGAAGATTTTTCATCCTTGGAAAAATGGTTCACACTACAAGAACCAACATTATCCATTGCTGGTTAAATATATAACACTACTGAATACGATTCCTCACAAAACTTAAAAGCACATGAGCTTACAAGCTGGTAAGTACTATTAAAGATTTCATAAGAAATTAGAAAACAAAGTAATTGTCTCACGCTTGGTTTCGGGACAATTGTGGGTGCTACAATTGAGCGCGCGACAATCTAAACCAACATTATCCATTGCTGGTTAAATATTTAACACTACTCAAAACGATTCCTCACAAAACTTAAAAGCACATGAGCTTACAAGCTGGTAGGTACTGTTAAAGATTTCATAAGAAATTAGAAAACAAAGTAATTGTCTTACGCTTGGTTTTGGGACAATTGAGCGCGTGACAATTGAGCGCGTTAAATTACAAAAAAAAAAAGTAATTTATTAAAAAAAAATAAGGCCCATTTGCAAGAACCCCGTTTCACTTTTGCTACATTTTATCTCCTCTATCATAAAAAAAAATATTTTGTTCAAATTGGCAGAGCATATTTTGTGGCCTCTCCTTGTCAGTAATAACAAAACTCGCTTCTTAAGCTGCTCGCTTGAAACGGTAAATTTATCTGCATGTTAGTGCTCAAGGAATTCTATTTTACCACCCAACTGTTACTGAACCTGGTTATATCGTTTAGTATATTCGACTGCCAATGAAGGGAAAAACCAGGGTTAATGGGACAGAGGAGGAGATCCGGAGAAACGGCGTTGCTTAGTAGTCGGTGTTGAGAGTTTGGTGAAAGACGGTTCGGGGAGTGAGGAAGACGGCAGTAGAGTTGTTTATTTTGTGCTAGTTGTCTTTTTGGTTGAGGATATTCATCCTCTTTATCACGCCCCCAGGGCAAGAACCCCATACCCACGAGGACCTGAGCCCTAGGCAAGCAATTGGTGGTGGCAGCTTCGCGCAACAGTACCACCCGAGCATTGCGACAATGCCTAGACAGAATAAATCACGTGTGTGGAATTACTTCAGTAAGAAGGATAAAAAGGTAGCTGTTTGTGACCTCTGCCATCGTGAAATAAATACTCATGGTACCACTTCCAACTTAATGGATCATATTAAGCATAGGCATCCCACCGTTCACCTGATGGAAAGTGTTGATAAAGACCAGGAGAGTGTTATCCAGTCGCGGAGCACCATTCAGGAAGGATTCGTTGATAACCCTCAACTACCCAGCACATCGTTTCAAGAAAGAGGAACAAAAGGAGATTCATCCAAGTTACAAGGTGCAAAAAAATCAAGCCAGCTTACAATTTTGGGAACGATGAAAGTGCAAGAGTTATCGCATGCAAAAATCAAATCCCTAAATGCATCTCTTATGGATATGATAGCTAAGGATTTCATTCCTGTTTCAGCTGTGGTCAATGATGGGTTTCAAAAATTTATAAAAGAATTGGAACCAAGGTACAACTTACCTAGCAGAAGAACTTTAACTTGTAGGCTTTTGCCAGAAAGGTATGAGATACTGAGGGAGAGAGCTCAAGAACTTATTTCCGAAGCCGCTTATGCTGCTCTTACAACCGATCTGTGGACATCAGTACCTCTTCAAGGATACCTCTCCGCAACTGCTCACTTTATTGTTCGGGGAAAGCTTTTTTCGGTTATCTTAGCGACAAGAAAAGTGGATAAATGACACACAGGTGAGGAAATATGCCGGGTACTGAGTGAAATTTCCAGTGATTGGGCTGTTTGGGACAAAATTGTGGCAGTAGTCACTGATAATGCTGCTAATATGGAAGTGGCCGTCAGGAGGATGGGGGTTCTTCACTTGTGTTGCATAGCTCATACATTGAACCTGCTTGTTCAGGAATCCCTTTCCTCTCCCTTGCTTTCGGAGTTTGAAGACCTCAGAAGACCTTGCTGCTTAATAGTGGGCCATTTTAAATTGAGTACATCAGCCACAGCGAAGCTGGTAAAATCACAGGAGGTGCTTAATAGGCCTCTTCTTAAGTTGAAACAGGAAGTTGCAACAAGGTGGAATTCTACCTTAATAATGCTAAGACGCTTGCTGGAAGTGAAAACCTCACTAACTCTAGCATTAACTTGCCTTCCAAGATCACCTCCTGCCCTTACAAATAGGCAGTGGGAAATTCTGGAAGATTGTATCCCTTTATTAAATCCTTTGGAAGAGCTCACTACAGAGCTTTCAAGTGACAAGTACGTGACCTCTAGCGTGATAATCCCGTTAATAATGGGTGCGCAACATCTTGTTATGAATTCGAAACCTGCAACCACTGTCGGTGAACATTTGAAGGAGGTCTTGCTGGAGAATTTTTCCAAGAGATTGAGCCCTTACGAGAAGCATGTCATTACTTCTAGCACTACAATTCTAGATCCCCGATTTAAGAAGATGGCTATTGGTCTAGAAGAAAATGCCTCCAAAGCATACAATCGTATACAGGATGAAGCGGACGCACTCCATTTAAGGGAAAAATGTAGATGTGAGTATGTCCGAAGAGGAAATACCTACATCTACAAGTAAGGAGTCCCCTCTGTGGTTCTTTTTTGAGAAAAAACTGCAGATAAAGGCACAGTGCATTCATCCAGTTTTTCTCAGGAAGATTTAAGACTGTACAGCTACTTCCACATAAATCTTACCACCCTGTATGAAGGGGCAGTGAGTTTCAAGCCAGCAAGCCTTGAGAAGAGAGAGAGAGAGGAAAAACATGGAGGAGATACTTCGTGTCCTAACTCCGCTTGCAGTGTTTGAAAGGATTTTTTAATGTTATTAATATTAAAATCATTTATTAGTTTCCATGGTTTGGTGGCATGAACGTAGCAGAATAGTATTATACCAACACCGATGTCGGTATGCATGAATTCAGTGGTTTAAAATCGGTTGTAACGATTTCATATTATATCTAGCTTTCCTTCTCACAAAGAGAGGAACGTCGCTCATTAGATCCCGTTATTTCCAAAGGATTGAGGCAAGTGACCTTGAAAATTTTGAGTTTAGGTGACGGCTAGAACAGCATTTGAGGGATATATCCACAAAGCCTGCCTCTGAGCCGGCTTCTGTCCAAGACTGGAAGGGAAGAAAGAAAATTTCCGCGCACTTTGAGTTACTGTCGGACCAGAAATGTATAGACCTTGAATACGACGCATTTCCTGACAAAGATCCTCGGTTGTAAATAGACATATTATACATCGTTCAAAAGAGCAATTATTTGCCTTTAAAATGATATACATGATTGATTTTAAAATGATATACATGATGATGATTTAGCAGGGGATCCTGCTTCATCAGAGTCAGTGTGAATCCAATCCGTTTACGGAAAAGTAATGCAAATTCATGAATCGGCCATCTCTCTCTGGCCATCACAGGAATAGCAACTTTTAAGTAAATGTGTGGTATAAAGTCCTGGAGCATGATCTGCATTTTTTTAATATGATCTTAATTCATTGGATAAGCTACAGAATTAAAATTCGTTGCACTTTACAAATTTTATTATCTATGCAGTTGACATTTTTACTATATCGTCTAAAACTATTTAGAAAAAAAATGAGCTAGAATAGATTTTCCAACAAACAAAACCGTCTATATAGTTCATATTTCAATTATAAACGTAGAAAATATTAAAAATACGCAAACTCATAGGGGTCTAATAAAAAAATTTTTAGGATAGTTTAGATAGGATATTTTTAGATTAGTATATTAAGGATAGTCTCTCTCTATATTAATTACTCGATGATATTGAAAAAATTTCTTCATACTTAAATTGTATTGGTGACAAGCAACTCCACACTCCACTGCTCTCCACACTCTTTGTCACTCCACATCAATCATGAAAAATTTGAAAAGCAAGTAACAGAGGAGTGAAGGAAGCAATATTGATGCGAGGGCTTCTAGACTGGATTTGACTTGTTTAGAGATTAACGTAAATGTAGAAGCGAGAAGAAGTTGACAGCCGTAAAAAAATACAAGGTATACACAATTTCAGCAACTGAAAGTGTAGGAGGTCTTTTAATTCAGATGTTTTGATATCCAAGAATTAATGACAATACCTGAGTTCCTCATCGCCCAGTAGCTTACCTTGACTAGGAGTGAGGAGCTATACTAAAAGCATAACCCATTCACTCACCTTCTCTATTTTCTATTTATTTTCTTCATATAGCTACCGACAGTGGAACTACTTATTTGTAAGATTTAGACGATATTTCAGACGGCTTAAAACTCCAACAAAATTATCCATGGTTCCACCATGTTAAAAAGCTGAGAGACAATATTCATTAATAACAATAATAAAGCATAGAAAACTGTGTGTATAAACAGAGAAGACAGTTATTGAGGAGGAACTCTATGAATACCACAGTTGGCTATAGTTATTGATTCCTATCTTTTCCATTTTTGTTGTTGATTGATTTATTTACTGTAACGTAATACTGTTGATGTAAATAATTTTAAAAGCAAAAAATAGCGAAATAAATTCTGAGATGATACATCTAAAGATTGTTAACCTTATATTATAATTCAAATTTTCCCAAGGTCTAATTCCATCTGCAAAGATCTTTCAGTGATTATTATTTTAAGGAATAAAACAAAAAATTGGAAACATCTTCACAAAGTTGCAAACACATGCAATATGCTAATCAACCTTTCAGTTAAAATTTTCAATACGGAGCAGTTGGTTTCTCAACCAATCTTAGTTGGTGAATTCAATATTGTTAGGCGTGACTTCGTGGAAAGCCATGATGCAAATGAAAGTGAACACTTAGTACTTTTCCACACAAATTTATTCAATTGCGACCGGTTTCGTAAAGTAACTTACATCTTCTATCATCAAGAAGATGTAAGTTACTTTACGAAACCGGTCGCAATTGAATAAATTTGTGTGGAAAAGTACTAAGTGTTCACTTTCATTTGCAATCTTACTTGGATTCCTTGCAAAAGTCCTTCAAGGAGGTCCACCTCAAGATTAGAGTTGAATATCTTCATTTTGTTAGGGAATACCCTCAGCATAGTTTAGAAATTGCAGATTCACCATTTCCCCTCTTACTTTTGATCAGTCGCCGCCAGCATACCCTTACTTGCCATAGAAACCTGCTCGGCAGGGGTGTGGTTGGGAATCCCCATTAGCCTTTCCAAACTTTCGCTACCCAGCAAACATATGACCATCCGCAACATGACAAAAAAAGAATTTTCCTCGTAAGAGCAGAGTACACCTTCACCCATCGTTAATTCTATGGGAGAACAGACAATAGTTTCGATGAGAGAGACGAAAGAGAAAGGAAATAATGGAAGGAGTGAGTAGGGGTTATTCGTAGGGTTAGAGTGGAGGGGAAAGTTATCCCTTCTCTTTGGATGAAACTGGAAAAACCCCCGGACAAGAATTTGTCACGAACAGTGCCAAATCTCACTCTCATTGCTAGTCAGTTGCTGACATCTGTGATTAGTGCACGTGTAACTATATAGGAATTGACATGCCACAATTAACACCTACGAAAAGATACCGAGCAGTGGGATTGCTTATGGCAGAGGTATCAGCAAGAAAGATTGCGCGCAAATTAAATGTCTCCCATGTGACAATTTTAAATCTAAAGAAGAGATGGGAAGAAGAGCAGAATGTGAATAGGAAGGCGGGCACAGGGAGATCTAAGGCTTCGGAAGAGGACGAGCATATCGTGGAGTATGTCCGGGAGCATCCTTTCTCGAACGCTAAAGAAACGAGAAATGCAGTTGGCGTAGATGTGAGCCCACAAACAGTTCGCCGGCGGCTACGTTTAGCAGATCTAAAAGCCAGGCATGCAGCCGTTAAAGAAATTCTGACGGATTTCCATAAAGCTGCACGTCTCGATTTTGCGAGGCAATACGTGAACGAGAACGTGGCGTTCTGGAGGAGAGTTGTCTTCAGCGACGAGAAGACATTCTCCTCTTCATTCAATGGACCAGTGACGGTTTTTTACAGGCCAAATAATACAAGATTCCATCCCCACTATGTTATGCAGAGGGGAAGAAGTGGCCAATTTTCCATCAATACTTGGGGATGGGTCTGTGCGGAGGGTCCTGGAGCATTATGGAAAATTGAGGGGAATTTGGATGGAACCCAGTACGTGAGTATACTGGAGAATGTCATGCTACCTTCGGTGAAAATCTTGTTTTCTGAAGATTTCGTATTTCTGCATGTGAGAATATCTTTGTATTATCTAGTCCTATATAGTATGTAGATTCCATGTTATTGCCATTCTGTCAGTCGTCAAACTGCGCGGATTTTAAATGGAAGTGTTCCAAAATCTTACCATTATACTAGTGTATCAGTGAAGTATCTCTTTCCCAAAGACTTCAGTTATGTTCATGTAAATTCTTCAAATCATAAATAGGACAACTCGCGCATTCATACCTGCAAGCAGGCAAAAACGTGGTTCTCTGAGAATAATGTTCTACAGCTTACATGGCCTGCAAGAAGCCCGGATCTTAATCCGATAGAAAATATCTGGGGCTGTATGGTGCACATCCATTGTGTAACGATCAACTATGGGAAGCAGTTGAGGTGGCATGGGATGATATTGGAACACCTTTGTGCCGCAGAGTGGTAGAATCAATGCCAGAGCGTTTACACTTGGTTATAAGGAATGATGGAGGATGGATTGATTATTAAGGTATTTGACTTATTTCAGTGTTTGAATGACGCAAGTTCCAAAGCAACAACATTAGAGAAGGGAAACCACTAAGTAAAACATTGTGTTTTTCATTGTTTATTCAATCCACGTTTCAGATACGCTAAAATTTCCAAATTTGTGAACTCAAAGACATTTCTTTTTTTAAGGAGACTTTAAGATGCGCGAAATCAAATTAAATGTGTGAGAAATACAATTTGCCAGGTTACTTAAGGAATTTAAAAGGTCTGTATGAAAGGGTTAGAATGGACCTTAGAGTTTTAATGTAGCTGCCTTGAACACTTTGTAATCATTGGGTATTTTATTTTCTTTACTGTAGATTTAGATTTATGGAAAAGACGAAATTGTCTGCGGTGATTGGTGCTGTCGGTGGAAATTCATTATTTGTTAATAATGACTATAAGTCATGATTTTAATAGGTATGATTTCAATTACAAAAACTCAATGGTTTTTTCAAATTCCAAAAAGCGAAAAGAAAATTCATGTTACCTTCACCATGGCAGGAAGTATGAACAGAATGGCTTGTTGACATATTCATCATGAAAAACCGACTGCTCCCTTTATAATCCTAACAAGCAATTTCATATTTCTCTGTATCATAGGTATCCAGCCAAATGTCGAGGAACTAGGCAACGAAGCAAGAGAGAGATTTGGCATCAGATAAGGACTTGGACAATCATTCCACAAGAAAGATGAACTTGATTAAATTATACAAGTTGTTCCGGAACATGCTTAATATTTCCAGAAAAGTTTTACGAGAGTGTTTGCATAATTTTCATTGTTGATTAATGATTAATTTGATATGTAAAAAATATTTTGTGGCCATCAGCATTTATTTAATATTTTACTTCATTTCTATTGATTTCTTGGTATTTTAAGTGATTGTAATACTAAATGTAATTATTTGATGTATTGCATTGTAAATTAGTTGTTTAACTCCCCTATGATATGTTGTGGTTCTAATTTGCAGTTCTTTTTTCAGGTTAACTTTAAACGATTATATTTCAGTGTATTCTACGCTTGCATAGGTAATTTTATAATATTGACTTTAAAGTTTGTGGAATGAGCCGATTGAGTTACAGACTTCGAATTGTAGCTATTAAAACAGATTTGTGGGTTTTTTTGAGTTATTCTCAGCAGCCTTTCAACAACTGGTGTTATGAATCTACATACCTTTCAAAATATATCTTTAGACAGCGTCCGCCCGATATATCTCTTTCTCCTTAAAATCTCCTACAGTATAATCTTAGTACAAATCCTTGTTAAAAATAAATTCATAACCACATCTACTCACTAATAAGAGTTCAACACATACGAGCTAATACAGAAATTTAAAAAATAATATGTATAACTGTACAAACATCGACTAAAGAATGATTAGGTATTGCAATAATAAGTTTTGTCTGCAGAATTGGGACAAAGACAGCAAACACTGTTGTGATACATTAGCCCAACACGTACGAATTATTAAGGACAATGAAAAGTTACGCGAAGAAGACAATATTACCGTCAGACAACAAAGTAAAATGAAGTTTAAAGTCACTATAATATAGGAATAAAATAAACTTATCAATGTACAACTAATTCTACACTATGACAATCCATCGTAAGATTTTGCTCTGAAAACTGACAGCATTATTGTGTCCTTTCCGTCGTCTGCTAGTAACCTCAGTCCCAGCGTAGAACACGTTCAGCAGCTTTGTGTCTTGTAACTGAATTTATTGGATTTACACATTTCTCTAATACATTAGTTGTAGACATTTAAAAATTGGAAATTCGCTTCACATAATAGGTAACAGTAGTGTAGCTTTCATCAAACAACAGACTCTCACACCATATCACGTGAATATTCACATCGTATTAAGTATAATTCTAAGTTTCTATTGATATATATATTTAGACTATGAGTTCATACATTTACTAAAATATTTCGTCAATATATAAACTGACTAGTAAATGTATATATTTTCTAAGTTCATGCTTTTACTGTAACATATTAAGTTCAGGACAAAGTGCCACTATATTTCATCAAGTGTTACCTCTAATATTTTGATATATTCTTCTAATCTTATGTCTGTGCATCTACATAATAAACCTATATCATTAATGATAATAGATATTTCTATCGCTTTTAATTTTTTTAGTTTCAAGTGATGTTGATTTTTCCCTATTTATCTTCATACCATTATCTGTAAGCTATTCTTTTGGTTGAGACATTGTTTGATTTAGGTTGTGACCACGACTCAGAAATTTTCCCTTTTATGGGAGCTATAGCTATCTCTATATAAGATACTTTGATATAAAAAGGAAGATCATTTACATATGCTATACATAATAATGGTCCAATTACAGAGAAAAGTAGACTAGTGTTCTATATGCTGTAGTGCTTCAATTTTTTAACTAAAATCCCATGGGTAACACAATCAAATGCTTTCAGAATATCACACACAAGTCCTAGCATTGAGTAAGACTCCTCTAATGAATGTGAAAGATTATTTACCAC